>PVJC01043508.1:0-14487 GCA_004026665.1 Murina feae
AAGACCTTCACAGACAAGAAAAAGCTAAAAGAGTTCATCACCACCCAACCAGTATTATATGAAATGCTGAAAGGTATCCTTTGAGAATGAGGAAGAAGAAAAAGGAAAGTAAAAATTATGAACAACAAATATATATCAATGAGTGAATCTAAGAATCAAGTGAATAAAAAATCTGATGAACAGAATAAACTGGTGAATAAAATAGAATCAGAGGCATAGAAAGGGAGTGTACTGACAATTTTCGGGGGTTAAGGGTGTTGGGGATGCGTGAAGAGACTGGACAATAATTGTACACCTATGGATGAGGACAGTGGGGGGGGCAAGGACAGAGGTTGGGGTGGGAAATGGGAGGAGGGGAGCTATGGGGGAAAAAGAGGAACAACTGTAATAATCTGAACAATAAAGATAAATTTTTAAAAAAATTAAAAAAAAAGATACCAAAACCTTAAATCAAGTCAAGGTTTCTGATATCACAAATCCATTATTTTAATATGTAACACACACACACATGGGCCTCTGATACACTTGGAATCCTGCCTTATTTTCATTAGTGATTATTTTTGGTATCATACCTATCTGTCATTCAGATTCGTTTATTTTAAATCCTTTAGGACACAGGTTTGATACAAAACTGTAATATATTTGCCCTAATTTATTAACAAGAATAAATCATATGGAAACTGACAAATTCTTGGAACAATGCATTTATATTTTAATTTTGAGGTACGTGATCATGAAAACGTGAACTCTGCTATTGTCTTCAACTAGTGATTTCCTTTTTTATTTACCAAAAAGAACATGGGTGATGTTACACAGATACAAAAGAGTCACTCTTTTCAAACAACATTCTTAAATAGTCCAGATGTTAAGCATATTTGATTTTTCAAATTTGCTACTTTTTTATTTAATTAAGCATGGTTTTACTTTTCTATTCTTTTGGTCAAAGACAAAATAATGTACGTGATATTTCAAAATACCTTTGACCTTGTCCAAAAAATTTCCACATAGCTTCCAGAAAGCCTTAAAAACTGCTTATATTACTTTGTGCTTGAGATCATGAGTACTGAATGAGTACTGAAGTATTTGGCAATATTCTCAAACATCATAGTGCTTATTTCCAGATAGCCTTTAACTGTGAAAGATAGCCTCAGTATATCTAATCCAATCAGTTTTGCAAACAGTATTTTCTTTCTTTTTTCCTTTTTTTTAAGAATGTATTTTATTGATTTTCTACAGAGAGAAAGGGAGAGAGAGTCAGAAACATTAGTGAGAGAGAAACATCTATTGGCTGCCTCCTGCACACCTCCTCCTGGAGATGTGCCTGCAACCAAGGTACATGCCCTTGACCACAATCAATCCTGGAACCCCTCAGTCCTCAGGCCGACGCTCTATCCACCGAGCCAAACCGGTTAGGGCACAAACTCTATTTTCAAGCCTTAAAGTAGACCACAAAAATCTACTCTGAGACATAAAGGCAATCTATATACTTTATAAATTCTGAAACTTTCCCCTACTTTCTCACACAGGAAGAAAATCCTTCTTTATTTTTTTCCCCAGAAAATTACAAACTTACCATTTCCTTTTTCCAATACCCTCTTAATTGTATGGAATTCCCCCCCCCTTTTTTTTTTTTTAATGCTGAAATTCAATCCTTCAGAATTCCCAGTTTGTCCCACAGGGTTGAATGGAATGTTCAGCATTTTTGTATATTATGCCTCATTAGGCAAGTAGTCAACCAAAATGGGCATTTATGATAGAATTAGAGTTCTCTCATTTTAAGTAAGCACACACTCCAAACTTTGTAATAAATCAAACTTCTAAATATTCACTAAGAGTTTTATACTGAAAACAGATTTTTTAAAAAATCATACAGTGTCCTCTAGGCAATGTTGTCACAAAGTCTGAAGGAGTCGGAATAAGGCAGCAAATAGTTGAAATTACTGGGACCATTACAACTAAAATATGACCTTTTATTTCATTAAGCAAATAGTCTGAAAAAAGAAATGTAAAGTTGTTGAAAGAGACGGAGCATGACTCAGAATACATGAGCCAAGCACTGCTTTGTGGTATTTGCTAATCCCACTCCAGGCTAATTAGTATATGGCAAATTCAAGGAAAACTAAAGATGATTCAGTGATTCGGAAGGAAAACCTAGGAGAACAAAGAAACTAAATTTATTCCAGCTTGGAAAGAAAGCCCCTGAGTGCTCTCCTGTCAGTCTGCCCTTTACAATGGCTGTTGGGCATACCAGGGACACACTGCTCTCCAACGGGCCAGAACAGAGGGGGATCAGATACAAGACAGACTTCGTAATAAGGGGGGGCCTGTTAAACTGTAGCCTGGGTCACCACTGTTTGAAAAGTGTGTGACCCTAAGGCCCCTAAAGATCCCAACACAGCAAACTATCAGAATAAAAAACAGGAATGCAATTGTAAACGGGAGGAATAGGAATGTGTTTCTTGATAGAAGGTGTCTTGAGAAATTCGGGAGGGTATCGTATCACAGAGCAAGGCTACCTGAGAATCCTCTCTAATTCCAGGTTCCCCCCAAATCCCAGTCTTTCTGGCAAACTCCCCTGCTCCAGTGCTCTACTGAGTTCAGTCCCTCTTCTTCTCTTCTCTCCTTTCTCCCTTCTTCCCACTCGCTCTCCATCTCCCGGCCACTCCTTCTCTCCTTCACCCCTTCTAATTTTCTCCTTTTCACCCTCCTCGACCCTTTTTATTCATTCTCTTTCCGTCCCTCCACCCTCAGTCTATTTCTCTACCCATACACACACTGTTCCTATGGGCCAGGAGGTGGGGAACTGAAAATACTTGTCATACAATTGGTTTTTAATGCCACACTTTAATTTACACATGCCAAAAGATTGTGGTACTGCGTTTTTCCACAAATGATATAAACTTCCTCACAAGCCCCATGCAGCAGACTGAATCATCTCCCCCCCCCAAAAAAAAATTCATATGGGAAAGCCCTAGCCCTCAATGTGATGGAATTTTAGAGAAGGGACCTTCGGCAAGTTTAGATGAGGCTGTGAAGGTGGGGTCCCCATAAAGAGATTAGTGCCCTTATTAAAGAGGGAGTGACACCAGAGCTCTCTCTTTTTCTGCCATGAAAATCAAGCCCAAAAAGAGGGTTCTCACCAGGAACCAAATCTACTGTCACTGAACCTTAAACTTCCAGTCTCCAAAATTATGAGAAAATAAATGTGTATTGTGTAGGCCACTCAGTCTATGGTATTTTGTTATGGTAACCCATGCTGACCAACACACCCCTGTAAGGGAGGAAGTTAGACATGAGTGGCTGGGGTGGGGCCTGTCCTGGGGTCCTGAGCAGGGATCAGACCAACATTGCCTTCTCTATGGGGGGACCAGCAGAACTGCCAGCAGGCATGTTTAGAGCCAGACAGTTCTTGGCACAAGTTAGAGGAAATTGACATTATCTCAATGCCAATGTGACCTTATAGGGCCCTGAACTAACTATAATAAAATTTGCATTTTGGTTTTGACCCTACCTTCATGGGGTTTTCTGTATACATTATGGGTAAGGGCATGCCCAGAAGAAATACAGTTTCTGTCCATCATCTTTGAATGAAAATAAAAGCCTTTATCCCGAAAAATTCCTTTCTTTTATTTTTTCTCTTCTTTTTTCTTCTCTTTGCTTATTTTTAAAAATATATATTTATTCAAAAACAAAGGAAGAGAGAGAGAGAAAGAAACATCAATGACAACAGAGAATCACTGATCGGCTGCCTCCTACACACCCCACACTGCGGATTGAGCCTGCAACCGAGCATATGCCCCGTGAACTGTGACCTCCTGGTTCATAGGTCGACGTTCAACCATTGAGCACCCCAGCCAAGCAGAAATTCCTTCTTTTAAACCCAGGAGTGGAGGGCCGGGCTTTCTCTCACCTGGCCTGCTCCTCGTTTGGAATGTATCTTCAATAAACCCCATTTTGCTTTATTTTCATTTTCATTGACCTTAAAATCTTTCCTGTGTCGAGAAAAAAATGGAGGTCCAACCAGTAACCCCAATTGGTAACACCCCCGTTTGTACTTTTTGAAGTGGAATAAGGGAAGATACAAACTTGCCAGTTAAGAATGGATCCGTTACTTTGGGTTGAAGACTCCCTTCCAGATAAATACTCAGTGAGTTCAAAGTTCAGACTTTCTCTAAGACTTGTCTCTCCTGTCTTGTTCCAAGAGGGCGGCTGAAAGGCAAAGTTGACCCCAGGGCTGGCCTCCTCAGAGATGCCCCCTGCACTACCCGGTCATACCTTCTGATAAAAGTCGTAGTCATTCCTTTGGCAAAGCTGGGGGTCTCGGGAGTCTTTTCCTCTGTTAACTGGTTCCAGCTTAGCCCAGGCTGGCCCTGCAAATCCTCGAAGTCTATATCCATTGCTGCTTCCAGCAGCCTGAGAGAGGCCTTCAGTGGGATTCCTCCCACCTATTGATTGCTACCACAGCTGTAGCAGGCCTCTGGTTTTAATTCCTGCATCAGGGTGTATAAGATCTCCTGGATCCTTCCACATCACACAGATGCCAAAGGGTCCTTGGGACTCTCTATCTGACCCTCTCTATGCTCAGATGCTACTTTCAGCCATTTCAATTTTATTGTCGGGTAGCTCCCTATTATCTACTGTGATTCTCTTAGATGTCTTAAAATGTTCTTGGTCTGTATCTAGAGAAACTAGAAACAAACCTTCTTCCTCTGGGAATATTCACCCTTAAAAAAATTTTTTTTTATTAACTCCCTCTCTCCTTTGGCCATAAAAGTATAAGGAGAAAATCCAAGCTCACTTATTTGACCTCTTCCCTTCCCCCCTCTCCTGACCTTTCCCTTCTCTCCTGTTTTGGGTGTAGAGTGTGTGAGTGTGTGCCTGAATGTATATGTCTGTCTCTCCTCCCCACCTCGCCCCCATCCCCAACACACACACACACACACAGACACACACACACACACAGCTTCCTAGAAACTTAGTGGCATCTACTTTCTCTTCCTATTAGATAGAAAGCACTGACTGTCACAATTTCCTTCAGAACTTCTTTGATGCTGTCCTTTCTTTCCCTGGGAAATAAGCCTTAATGATGAAGGGTGGAGGAGGAACAGGAATTAGGAAAAATAAAATTATTATATCAGTCTTTTAATCGCATTCCCAATTTATCTCTACTTAATGGGGCATAAATATAAAATAATCTAATTTTTTCATAATCTTTGCCATGATGCTGTGATTTATAACAGGAAATATATCTTTGGTCTTCCATTCCTGGCACAGAGCTCCTTAGACCCTGGGGGCTTCCTAAGTGAGAAGAGTAATAAAGGGGTCTTTTGTTAGGTTAACGAGGTGATTTTGGGAAAGCAGGTGAACTCTCACTTCCCTAGATGGATGAAATGAGTTCTGACCTCACTTCACTGAGATGTGTCACAAAAATGTCAAGGTCCCTTCTAAAAGAGCCTGTGATTCTATGAAAACCAGGAAAGAAGAAGCAAGTTACATCCATGACATTAGGCAGATGATTAAAACTCATTACCCTTGTATTTGAGTAACTTAAAGATTTTTTTTCTCTAAAGTTGATCTCTTATTGACCAAATATTTACTTTCCACAAGTTTCAATGATTGAATCGTTACTTTTCCCTTTCTTCCACTCCATCTTTTGTGTAACTCCATTGTAATCAGTATCTTGACTGCAAAACTGATTCCTGCCAATGAATTTGGGCACCATATATGCTATTTGTAATTTTAAATGTGATTAATCTGAGCAGAATTTGGCTTTTTACATACTGTATCACTATGCAAAGCTCTAGTGACGTCCAAGAATCTTTTCCCTGAAGTGTTTTTGGATGTGTGTGATTAGGTAGCCTACATCTTTAAAGGAGGGGAAAAAACTTGTTAGACTCTTTGCAGAAGCATCAGTTTAATAGTAAAATGCTGCCTCCTTCTGGATAAATTGTACCAGGCATGATAAGCTTGCAAAGCTGCTGAAGAGGTATGTTATTTCACAAACAAAATTTTTTAAAGAATTAGAATTTTACATTTTTAAAATAAAATTAGACTAGAGTAAACCTTGAAAGATTACCTAGATTTTTCCTTTGAGGCTGTAAAACACCTACAGTATCTATTCTATTTCACTGATTTGGTTATCTGACTTTCTTTTGAAGATCTCAGAACAGTAAGATCTCTGAGAAAGTAAAAATTAGATGATAAAATTGCAATTAGTATAATTTTCCCTTTTATGTCAGGCTACTTTACCTAACATTCAATTGGCATTGGCATTTGTGCATGCATACATATTCACACTCCATGCCTGGAAAAATGTGGTGTGTGTGTGTGTGTGTGTGTGTGTGTGTGTGTGTGTGTGTGTGTGAGATAATGAATGCAATGAAATACTTTGGTGTTCTGGTTCTGTGCCCAGTAGTCATGTGAATTTTGGCAAGCCACTTAATCTCTCTGAGTCCCAATTTCCTTATCTGTACATGAAGATAGTAAACCCATTGTCCTCCACCTCAAAAACACTGTGTGAGGCTCACTGAAAGCAACAAAGCACTATGTGAGGTATTAAGCTCACTTGCTGTCTTTACGGATTTAAATGGTCACATGCCCAAAGTGGAAGAATAGAACCAGATTTGTGGCGAACAAGAAGAAAAATACCTCATGATGTCCTATTTATTGCATAACCACAGCTAGTTTGGTTACATTCAAATCAACCCGCTGCCTACTATCTGGAGAAGAGCGGGAGGAGGTTACAGTAACACCTGAAGGTATGAGGAGAAAATCAGGGTGTGCTTATTTAACCACTTCCTTCCTCCCTTCCTCCTCCTGCATTTTCCTTTCTCTCCTGTCTTGGGTGTATGTGCCTCCATGTGTATGTTTGTTTCTCCTTCCCAAACCGCCCCACTATTTTCACACACACACCACTTCCTAGAAACGTAGTGTTACCTACTTTCTCTTCCTATTGGGTGGAAAACACTGGTTGTCGCAATTTCCTTCAGAACTTCTCTGATCTGTCCTTTCTTTCCCTGGAAAATAAGCCTGAATGGAAGACCAAATCTATATTTCCTGTTATAATTCACAACTTGGCAGCCAGGATAAGAGAAAGTTCAATTATTTCATACTCATGCCCCATTAAGTAGAGATAAATTAGATACATAAGTATATAATGGGAATATGATTAAAACGCTGATATAACAATTTTATTTTTTCTAATTTTTGTTCTTCCTCCACCTTTCACCATTAAAAATTACACAGTTTCCGCCGACAGCACCAAAAGAGCAGGTGGGTCTAATCAAAGCTAATTGGGTCAGGGCCCCTGAGCAAGCCCTGTTCGCTCAGCTTCATCCTTGCACAAACATCGCCAGACCCTACCTGGAGCCCCCGGCCAGAATGATCCAGTGCTGACTGTGCCCTGCTTCTATCAGAGGGGTTCATGGTCCTCCAAGGATCCTCCGTGAAAGCAATGCTAACCAAAACCCAAACCAGCAAAGAGACCAAAGGGCACTCGAAGTATTCTGCTCCCTACTCAGCCTCTCGGTTAGTGGGCATGCAGTGTAACCAGTCTGTGCCTTATTTTGTCTATGAAATAGGTGTAGCAATAGTGCTACGTCTGCAGGCTGATGTGAAGATTGAAAGTGTGATTACAAATGAGCACTCAGAACAGTGTCTGGCATGTAGGCACCCAATACATGTTAGCTGCTGCTCCTGCCACCAATAATATTGCTGTCACACTCGTTTGTTCATGACGTTCATTCGGGGACAAAGGATGTGTCTCCTTCACAGCTCTTCAAGTTTCTGAGACTGAAGGTCAATGCTTTCAATCTTCTGACCATCAATATTTGGAATTGTGTTCCCATACTAGTTCCCAACATTATATATATATATATATATATATATATATATATATATATATATATATACACTTCTTTTTCTTTTTCAACCACAAAGTAATAAATTACAGCTACTGGCGTTATTTAATTACTTAGTAACCAAACCAAGCACCAACTGTTTGTTTCGAAGTCATATAAACAGATGGGCCTAGCATAAGAGCTAGAATATTTCAAGCTGTTCAACATTTTTTATAATAAGGAAATAATCCAATTCCATCTCACTGCAAGGGCAAAAGCAGCTTTAACATCCTGATTCAAAACTATTTGGTAAATCAACCTAAGAAAATACTAGAAGACATCAAAGCTGTTTGTTGTTGTTTTTTAATATATTTTATTGATTTCAGAGAGTAAGGAAGAGGGAGAGAGAGAGAGAAGCATCAATGAGGAGAGATAATCATGGATCGGTTGCCTCCTGCATGCCCCCTACTGGGGACTGAGCCCATAACCCAGGCATGTGCCCTTAGACTGGAATTGAACCCAGAACCCTTGAACCCGAAGCCCTTCAGTCTACAGGCCAACCAGTCTGCAGGCCAACGCTCTATCCACTGAGCCAACCCAACTATGGCAAAGCTGTTTTGATTGAGAACTAGAAATGGCACTTGGCCACTAGATGGCATTTCAATTATGTAGCAGATTTCAGCTCACAGTTGATCTAGTTAAAAGCTTAATTGCTTTGCACTTGGTTCAAGCACTGGCAGTTCATGTATTTTGATGCCATGGGAACCCTCAGGAGTTGGCGGAATTGAAGCTTAGGAATATCATAGAGGGTTCTGCAGTTACACATATAAAATCCTTTTGGAGTTATGAAAAGAGAGAAGTCATTTTAAATTTCTGACTGACATTTTCAGATTCATTTGTGTTTGTGTTTTTGTTTTTTTAAGTAAATTATTGAGGGTAAGATTGAGAGACTGGACAACGGTCTTTTCAATTCACCGGTGTAGCATGAAGTCTTAATAACCACAGAGCAGCATAATTCGCTGCCCAGGGTACCTCCGAGCCTGGCCTCTACCGTTTTAGCAGGTGCAGCAGCCTAATCATCTCTGCCACCTCCTTCTCAATTAATTCTTTGGAAAAGCCAGCCGTGGACTTGTGAAACATCCCACGGGAGAAAAAATATAATCGAATCCTCATTGAATAAAAAAACTGTTATAAATTAAAAGGTAACAAGTCAATTTTTTTCATCTCCCATAAGGATATTAGCAAAAAATGATAATAATTTAAAGTTTAACAGTAAGACTCTAGGATAGCCATAAAGATGAAATAAAATTGGTACTAAAATGAGTGTGTATGTGCTTTCCATATAATCGATCTGGGGAGATCTGAATAGAGACACTGAGGACTGGGTAACTGATGCTTTCTTGCTCATTTCAGAAGTTGCCCCTTCAGTTTTAAAGCCTATGGTGCTAGCCCTAACAGGTTTGGCTCAGTGGCTAGAGCGTCGGCCTGTGGACTCAGGGATCCCGAGTTCGATTCCGGTCAAGGGCATGTAACTTGGTTGCGGGCACATCTCCAGTAGGGAGTGTGCAGAAGGCAGCTGATTGATGTTTCTAACTCTCTATCCCTCTCCCTTCCTCTCTGTAAAAAATCAATAAAATATTTTTTTAAAGCTTATGGTGCTAAATTCACGTTGTCCACTAGATGGCACGAATACATATTAAGTTCAGTGATAGAGCATTTATTCCCACAATAAAATAAAGTATGGGCAGATTTAATTATATATCTGATCAGAAAACTGTGCTGTGATGACCTAAAAAGTTTAATAATAAAGGACTGCATTTGCCCAGGAACTCCATTTCTTTACCCTGACTCTCCTTTCTGTCTGTCCACTCCCTTCCTTAATCATTAAGTTCCCAGCACATCAGATTCTAGTCAGCATCAAACTGTCTTAAGAACAAAGCCTCAGGCCCTAGCTGGTTCAGCTCAGTGGATACAGTATCAGCCTGTGGACTGAAGGGAAGGGTCGGGTTCAATTTTGGCAAGGATATGTACCTAGGTTGCAGGCTCGATCCTCAGCCCTGATTGAGGTGAGTGTGGCAGCAACCAACCCAATCGATGGGTCTCTCGTACATCGAGGTTTTCTCTCTGTGTGTTTCTCCCCCTCACCCTCACTCTCTCTAAAAGGAAAAATCGATGGGAAAATATCCTTAGGTGAGGATTAGCAATAAACAAATAAAATTTGGGGAAAAAAGGGGGGGGGGCAAAGCCTCAGGTTTTTTTACCTCAGACACAGAGTTTCCCTCAAACTAAAGATAACATTGTGACTTAAGTTGTGTTTCAGCTCCAGGTGCATGGAAGTGGAAAGACCCTATGGACCGCACCCTCATGAAATCAGACAGAATGACGCCATGGCTGACACCGGGAGCTACACAATAATCAATGACTCCCTACCCTGGCCCCCACCCTCTTAATCACCATGATTAATAATGTTTCCTGTATATAATCTGTCCCTGTGCAGGCCATCAGGGAGCCAGGTTTTAGAGCACTACCTTACCTGTGTCTCCAAACTTGGCACTATTTCCTGAACTAATAAATGCCTGATTTCTTTGCTGCAAACTCCCGCTAGAATTTTATTGGGTGTTGATGCACACAGGCAAACAAACCCCATTAGTATGGCAACAAAATTATTAGTTATCAAAAAGATGGAGAATTGAACTCTTCCATATGCCCCTCAAAAGACAGAAAAGGGGCAGTGCCCTGGCGGTCCCCAATCTGTCTCTTGCTTCAACAGTGTTTGGACCAAACAGGCCCAGGGACACCCCTTCTTCCAGCCTCCGGCCACTCTCCCGCTTCTTAGTCAGTCATCACCTTCAGAACCACCTCTGAGAACAGTCAATGCCACTGTGTTTTTCTACCTTAAATCATAGCTGAACAACCATGAGCTCCCAAAATTGTCAGAATTACGGAGGCTGCAGCCAACTGCCTGGCCAGCCTGCATCTTCAGGCCTCCTGCACCTACCTCTCTCTGGGCTTCTATTTCCACCAGGGCCGGGGCGATGTGGCTCTCAAGGATGTGGGCCATTTCTTCCACAAGTTGTCAGAGAAGAAGCACGTGGTGCTGAGCATCTCTTAAAGATGCAAAACCAGCACGGTGGCCGCATTCTCTTCAGGACATGCTGAAGCCTCCCAAGATGAGTGGGTAAAACTCAGGGCACCATGGAAGCTGCCCTGGCCTTGGAGAGGAACCTGAACCAGGCCCTTTGGGAGCTACATGCCTTGGGTTCTACCTGTGCAGACCCTCAGCTCTGTGACTTCCTGGAGAACCACTTCCAGGATGAGGAGGTGAAACTCATCAAGAAGATGGGCTACACCTGACTCACCTCTGCAGGCTGGCCGGCCCCCAGGCTGGGCTGGGCGAGTATCTCTTCGAAAGGCTCACCCTCAAGCCCTCAAGCATGAATGACTAGGAGTCTGTGGAGCCCAGAGGCCTTGAGGGGCCCCTCTGCACCTCCCTGGTGTCTGGCCTTTACCTGAGCCTCTTTCTGAAACTAATAGCCATTCTTTTCACTTCCCTGAAGCCCTCTCCCATGCATTGGACCAAATGAAACAATAAAGCATTTTGCAGCCAGAGAGAGAGAGAGAGAGAGAGAGAGAGAGAGAGAGAGAGAGAGAGAAAGTAAAAGTTATAAATCCACAAGGAGATAAAAAAAAATGGGAGAGAACAAAAAGATCACATTTGTGGGAAGCTGGCAACCAATGGCTGACTGACTAACCTAGGAAAAAGCTAAACCCAAGCACCAACAGAGGGGCACAAGTGAGAAGCAAGCCCATTCCACACCAGAATGGGGGGGGTGATAGAAGGGAGAGGGATAGTAACTTGGAGTTCAAAAAACCCCTCACCCATCCCCTAAGCCCTACACTCCCCGCCTCTGGGCCTGGAAAGGCAAGGGCCACAGGTGGAATGGAAATAGAATAAAAATGGGAGAAACCTACTGGTCAATGTAAGAAACAACCAAACCTGTAGAGAATTTTTATAAGTTTGTTTGAGCCAAACTGGTGACATATGCCAGCCACCAAGATCTCAAATGCTCCAGAGAATATGTTTTGCAGCTTTTTTAATGTGGTTGAAATTAAGGAGGAAATTTAGGGAAAATTACATGACGGTGGGAGAAGCAAAGTGGGGACTGGATTATAAAATATTTAACAAGATTTTGTCCTCTTTTGTATTTTTCCTAGATGTGTCCACCTAGATGCACAAGAAACAACAGAAAGAGCTTGTTTAAGGCAAGGATAAACCTGTTACTAACAAGTTATAGTCTTGGGGCATGACTCCTCACCATAACCTGCCCAGTTGGGAATTTATGATCAGATCACCCTGTGAGGTTACTGTATACAGAACCCCTGCCCACTTTTTGTAATTCAGACTACAAAACAGTCTGCAAGGTCTCCCAGCCTTTTTGCCCACGCATTTCCCAGAAAACTGTCAGACCTGGTTGATTTGCTCCTTGTAAAGCTAGAAAGTGGTGGATCCTCTGAGTGCTAACTTTGGGCAAGTCCACTAGAAGTCTGCTCACTCCCAGCTTCTTAATCCTCCAGTAAAACTCACCACTCATTAGAATTCACCCTTCCCACCAAAATCAGATTTTTCAATACACTCTGAAATACAGGCAGCCGAGGGTCCGCAGATATTTTAGGAAAGACTCCAACATAAGAGACACAGTCCAAACAAAAAGGAAAAAAGTAATCTTAGAAGAGAAAGAGACAGTGCAGACAGACAACGGAAGAAAATTTCCAAAAAATTCACCAGTACCCTCTGAAAAAGAAGAAAAACTAGTGGACACACACCACTAAAATAAGGTATTATTAAAACGTTTTTTTTTTTTTTAAGAAGCAATAAGAAAAAGAAAGGGCTTTGGAAACTAAAAGTATAAGTAGAATAGAAACTTTCAATAGGAAGGTTAGAAGATAATTTTTTAAGACTTCTCATAAAACAAAAAGGAAAAAAATAAGAAAAAATGATAGGAATATTAGAAGATAAATCCAGGCTCCCCAACAGTATAGTGATAGAAGTCTCAGAAAGTAAAATGAGAATAGCTGAAAGGGAGAAAAATTATTGAATCTATACTAATGTATACTAGTAAAAGGGTAATATGCTAATTAGACCAGATAAACTGGACATCTTCTGGACATCATTCTGGATGTCCTTCCTGACAAAGCCGGGGGTATGGCCGGCCTGCAAACCACCCATGGCTCCTTGCCCAGGCCAGCCTCACCCCCCACCAGCGACCCCCACCCCAATCATGGCCAGCCTGCAAACCCTCGATAGCCTCAAGCCCAGGCCGGCCTCGTTCCCAGCAGAGACCCCCACTCTGATCTGGGGTCCCCTTCAAGGTAGGCCAGCTGGCTCTCACCCATGTACCAGGCCTCTATCCTACATAATAATCCTATATAATCCTATATAATAAAAGGGTAATATACAAATTGACCCTAATGGCAGAACAACCAGAACAACTGCTGGGCCAGTCACTTATGAGGCACACTGACCACCTCTTGGTCCCTTACCGCCCCACCAGCAGGCTCTGATCATCTGATGGCCACCCACAGCAGGGGCAGGGCCAGCAAGCAGCAGGAACAGCTGACCTCTCAGTCCCTTCCCCTGGCCGCCCCCCCCCCCCAATCCCAGCTGTTGGCGATGGGGAACTGGAGGTGGGTGGTGGCGGGGAAGGCGGGGCCGGCTGCAGGGAGCTGAGGAAGATGGCCCTGATCACAGGCCAGGCCCAAACTAAAAGAAATGAGTTTACCAGGCATATTATTGTACAATTTCAGAATAAAGAAATAACTCTAAAAGCCTTGTGGATATGGGGGACACAGTTATATGGGCGATCTACCTAAACCACATTGCAAACTAGAAGTCAATAAAACAATGCCTTCAAAGTATTAAGGGTAAACTATTTTTACACCTAGAACTCTAAATCCAGCTTAACTCTCAGTAGAGTTTGAGAGTAGAATGAAGGTCTTTTCAAACATGCAAATTATCAGAAAACTTACCTTTAATGCACCCTCTTCCACAAGAAGCTACTGGAGGAACTTTTCTACCAAAACAAGGGATTAAATCAGGACAGCAGGAAACCTGGGATTCAGGCCACATGGAATCCAACCTAGGAGAGAGGAAGAGGAAAGTCTCCGATGGTAGTGAAAGGAAGTGCAAGGAAAGCTCTACAGCTACTCTGTGAGACGCAACTTGTTTGGGTAGAGACCTTTGGGAGGTGCCCTTCTCCAAGAGAAAAATAAAAGTAGAATGGATAGATTTGTTACCAGAGAACTGCCCAAGTCAGAAGGGGCCCTCTCCTTCTTGGCTCTTACCACCTCATGAGAAAGAATTCAAACTGACAGACAACAGTGTTAAAGCAAAGCAAGAGAATTTATTAGGGAAACAAAGCTAGCAGATTTATTAAGAATACACTTGGCAGGGAGAAACAAGATGGCGGCATAGGGTAGACACCGTATATGCAGCTGTGAACAACTATTTCAGAAAAACCACGAAAAGAACACACGGACACCACTCGCACCCACAGGACGGCTGGCTGAGTGAAAATCCTACAACTAGAGAAGAGTCTGAGACTCAGAGGAGTGGCGGAAGCAAAGTACAGAGGTACAGAGGCACGCGCAC
>PVJC01043510.1:0-14491 GCA_004026665.1 Murina feae
TAGGCCTGCTCCCCATTGGCAAGTGGACATCTTCTGAGGGCTCTTAGGCTGCCAGAGGGATGTGTTACTGCCGGCTTAGGCCCGATCCCCAGGGAGTGGGACTAAGCCAGCAGGTGGACATCCCCTGAGGGGTCCCAGACTGCGAGAGGGCACAGGTCGGGCTAAGGAACCCTCCCATCCCCCCCCCCGCCCCCTCCCCTGCCCTGAGTGCACAAATTTTTGTGCATGGGACCCCTAGTAGTTTATAAAAGGGAAAATGGCTGTTGAGGGTTAAATATTGATAATGCTTTTTAAAATGTAGTGATCATGGTTTAAAATGCAGATTAGAAGAAGAAAAAATAAAGTTTAGAGAAAAAGTAATAAAATAGAAACTGCAAAGACAATAGACAAGAACAGTGAAACTAAGAGCTTGTTCTTGAAAAAACAAACAAAATTAACAAACTTATAGCTAGTCTCACCAATGAAAAAAAGAGAGAGGAATAAAGTAAACAAAATCAGGAATCAAAGTGATGTTACAACTGTTACCACAGAAACACAAACAATCATTAAAGACTATTAAGGACAATTGTACACCAATTAATTGCCAGCCTAAAAAAAAAGGAATAAATTCCTAGAAATATACAATTTATTAAGATTGAATCATGATGAAATAGAAAATCTAAACAGACCAATTACTAGAAAAAAAGACTAAAGAAGTAACAAAGAATTTCCCAACAAACAAAGTCCAGGGACAGACAGCTTCACTGGTTGGTTCTTTGAAACAGTCAAAAAATTAATAGCAATTCTTCTCAAACTCTAAATGTAGAAGAAGAGGAAACTCTTCCAAATTCAATTTTATGAGGGCAGAATTACCCTGATACCAAAACCAGACAAGGACACCAACAGAAAAAAATACAGGCTAATATCCCTAATTAACATAGATACAAAATCATCAACAAAATATTAACAAATTAAATTCAACAATACATTTAAAGAACCATTCATCCTATTCAAGTGGGACTTATCCATAAATGTAAAATTGGTTCAACACCTGCAAATCAGTCAATATAACACACCATGATGCTGGAAACTGATTGTTTTCATCAACCTTGGTTGCTCTGGAAGGTCAGAGCTATGCACCCATTAAGTTGAAGCATTGTTAGTTAAAGCAAACTCCTACCAGTTACTTACATGTAAATTCTTGCTGCCTGTTTATTGTCTGAATTTCCTGCCTAAGGATATGGTTGTTTTCTCAGAGACTCAAAAAAAGGCTGGTGAGACCCAGGCATCAGTGGGCAATCTACCCTGCTAGAGGAAAGATGCCACACCTGATCTCCCAGTTTCCAAATTGATTATCTTCTAGTCTCTCTCTCTTCATTTTGTGTGCAGCCTCTTTCAGAACTCGAACCCTGAACAGGAACCCAGAACCGCGCTGGACGTGTAAGGGACTCCAATACCATATGATAAAAATTATATGATCATCTCAATAAATTCAGACAAAAATTGGTAAAATTTAATATCAACATGATAAAACTGTCAACAAGTTGGGTATAGAGGGAAGGTACTTCAACATAATAAAGGCCATATTTAACAGAGATTACATCAAAAACCTGTTAAAACTAACACATAAATTCAGTGAAGTTGCAGGACATAAAACCAATATACAAATATCTGTTGTATTTCTATATATTAATAAACTCACAGAAAGGGAATTTTTAAAAATCTTATTTACAGTTGCATCAAAAAGAAAAAAAATTACCTTGAAATAAACTTAACCAAGGAGGTGGAAGACCTGTATGTTGGAAACCTTAAAAATTAATGAAACAAAATGAAGAAGAAACAAATAAGAGGAGAAATGTTATGTGTTCATAAACTGTAAAAATCAGTACTGTGAAAATGTCCATACCACCCAAAGCAGTCTACAGAGTCAGTGCAACCCCTATCAAAATCCTAATGGCATTTTTCAAAGAAGTAGAACAAATGCAGCCTGAATCATGTAATGATGGGAATGCATTCTGAGCAATGCATTATTAGATGATTTTGACATTGTGGAGACATCGTAGAGTGCACTTAAACAAACCTGGATGGTATAGCCAACTGCTCTTAGGCTACCAATCTTTATAGCATGTTACTGTTCTGGATACTGTAGGTAATTGCAATGCAATGTTAGGTATTTGTGAATCTAAACCTATCGAAAAATAGAAAAGGTAGAGTAAAAATACAGAATAACAGGCAAAAAATACGACACTAGTAAAGGACACTTGCCAAGAATGGAGTTAATAGAGCTGGAATTGCTTAAGGTAAGCCAGTGAGTGAGTGATGAGTGACCATGAAGGTCTGGGACATTCCTGTATACTACTGTAGACTTTATAAATGCTGCCCACAAGCCCACCCCCAGCTTCCTTCTAGTACAGTCAGGAATAGAACAGCAAAACTGTCAGGCTGGATTGGTTAGAAATATTGGAGCAAACTGGCTGGGTAGGCATAAATCATCATAGTAGAGGTTGTCGGCAGGGGGTTAAAGGTGTCCTGAGGATCAGTAGTACAAATCAAGATGGAGAAATAAAGGAACATCAGAGATTTTCATAGTGATGTGGTTTTCATTATTGCAAGTTGGAGCAGTGGTCAGATTAAGTATCTTTGTGTTATTCATTAAAAAAAGAGGGTGTCTCACATGGAGAGTGTAGAATTGAGAATTTAATATTTTTTACTCTGGAAATTTGTTTTTGGTTCCCTTGACACTACCTGGCACAAAGGGCCCTCTCTGGCATTGAATTAATGTAAAAACATAAATCTTATCTATGCTTTACATCATTACAATTAGAAAATATTTTGAAAGCACAGGGACAGGCTGGTTCCACACAATAACAGAAAGTGTTTATTTATTAAAGTGGCAGTGGCATTTAACACTTAGCTCCTGTGGACTGGTGTTATTGTAGAGGATCTTAGGTGCTCAGCAAAGAATGTACAGCAAGGTTCCGTGAAAACCATCGAGCTAGATCTGGGAGGTCTCTATGCCTTCTGAATATGTAGCACTGTGGAGAAAAGCTCATCTATGCTGAGACACATCATAGCTGACTGAGTGGAATGTAGTCTGTGCACTCAAAATCAAAGTGCTGTGAGAGGAAATGTATTTCCAATCCCCACAATATTTCTTGTCAGAAAATAATAATTCCTTCTCAATCATATATTTTTTCATTTCTTATGGGAAAGTCAGCTCCGTTATCATTTTATTGTATTTGTATATACAATCAATTGTTGACCACAATGTCATTGCATAGCACATAACTGTAATTCTAAAATTTGTATGAAACCACAAAACCCTGAGAATCAAGGAATCTTGAGTAAAAGAACAAAGCTAGAAGCCTCATACTTCCTGATTTCAAGCTATATTAGAAAGTTATAGTAATCAAAACAGTATGGCATTGGCATAAAAACAGACACATAGGTCAATGGAACAGAATTGAAAGCTCAGAAATAAACCACCTACTATAATTAAATTTATGCAAATGAGCCAAGAATATACAATGAGGAAAGGATAGTTGTTTCAATAAATGGTATTGGAGAAACTGAACAGGTACACGCAAAAGAATAAAACTAGAACATTATCTTACACTATACACTAAGGTGACCAGATTTAAAGCGGTACACCATTGACCAGGGGGGTTCTTTTTTTTTCTTTTTTTATTATTACTTAAATTATTACAAAGAGTAATTGGGACTTTTTTAAAATGCCATGGGATGCAGAAAAAACTGTTAAAAATCGGGATGTCCCACCAAAAGTGGATTATCTGGTCACCTTACCATACACAAAAATTAACTTAAAATGGATTAAAGACTTAAATGCAAAAACCTGAAACTGTACCACTTCTAGAAGAAAACATAGGTGGTAAACTTCTTAACAGGTATCCCAGCAATGATTTTCTGGATTTGACAGGAAAAGCAAAGACAACAAAAGCAAGAATATAAAAATGGGAGTACAACACACTAAAAACCTTCTGCACAACAAGGACATATCAACAAAAATAAAAAGCAACTTACTTAATGTTAGAATATACTTGCAAATCATCTAATCTAACAAAAAGAGTAATATGTCTTAGAGTGATTGTTAATTTGCATATTACTCTTCTATTAGATTAGATATATTAAAAGAGAGAGTGCGAGCTAAGTAGAAGTAATTTATATTACCTATGTAATAATTGTTATTTTGTGTCAAGTATCAGTGTTTTTGTCTCCTGCTCATCACACAAATACAGAGCAGCAAATATTAACGGAAACCATGTCATGTTTCACAGTGCACTGTTCACACCAGTTGGAAGTACTTTGGGCTGAAGAACTAAATCTATAACAAGAGGACATTATTTTCTATTGCTGATAAATAAAAACAAAAGTAGTAAAAGATTCATATTCAAGAGAATTTTCAGTTAAAAACATAAGCAGGTTAAAAGATAATAGGAAATTAAGCATGATTTTTTGCATTTTTGTGTATTTATTTTTAAAAACCTGGAACCTAGCCAAGAACAGTTGAAGAATCATGCCAAATTAATTGTTTCTGTGGGGGATACATAAATACATTGACCAAACCAACATTTATAAACATTGATTGCTTGAGTATGTTTCCTGGATTAACTGTGTAAGGTATCAACATGAATACAAGTTCTTCAAAAACCGATCCTGAAAGAGTGAAACCTGTATCAAACTACAATCTAGGAAATGACAGCATATACCGCTAAGAATGTGGATTAATTTCCATTAGCTACAGTACGGATGGGGCCAGCTATATGTTAGACATCGAGGCCATACTCAAACTTCCCTCCCAGGGAAAGCAGCATTGTAGGGAGTTCGCAGGGACTACAGCCTCGTGACAAAAGGGCAGGCCGGGCTCAGACGTGGAAATGGCGGCTACTACTTGGCAGTGAGATTCAGTAGCTTTTCTGGGAGCCACAGGGCAAGAATGGTCACAGCAAACTGAAAGCTGGCAGGTGGCAGGACAATTTCCTGGAGGTCAGTTTGCATGTAACTGTCCTTTCACTAAGACAAACTAACAAACACACAAACAAGAAAAGAATACTGAGAAGATGGTTATGACAAATGCCTCATCAAAAAAGTACAAAGAATACAAAGATGGTCTTTACTTAAAAATGTTTATCCCTAATACATGAAAGATGTATTTACATCAGATACCAATTATTCATCATATACCATGTACAAGTGATCCAAAAAGCAGTAAATCAATAAAACCCTCTCAAAAATACTTTGAGAAAGAACTATAATTTTTCTGTATCACAAATGAAAACACACACACACAAACAAAAAAAACAAACACAGAGTTTCTGTGAGATTAACTTGCATAAGAATATGCTGGCAAAAAATAGGCAAATCCAGGATTTGAATTTTAAGCATTCTAACTCTAAATACCTTATTCTATATGGCTTCACTAGTAACATATAATAAGCAACATCACTTTCAACATAAAACTAATGTCAATATTTGATGTTGGTAGAGATATAAACAGAAATTCTCAATACTAATGGGAACATAAGTTGTAATTTTTATTAATAATACTTTTGAAATAATAAGTCAAATAGTCTCTTTGAGGCAATAATTTTGAGTTCATTCACATTTGTTTGTTTTATTATTGCTATTTTTATTGTTCTTCTTATTATTACTGGTTATAGTTAGGAAATGACAAAACTTTACTCTATCATCTTAAACCAAAAGTATGCCACTTATATTTATATTCCAAACTTCAAACTTCAGATTGATTTATACTTAATATATACAAATAAGATTCTAAAATAGTTTATTACACTAATTCTATCCTCTGAGACTAACAAATGCAATATTATAAAAAAATAAAATCTAATATTCTTATCTTTGAATGCATATACTTATCAAAACAATTTTAACTGCATTGTGTCTGCAGTTATGTTCTTTGCTTCTTCAAGTTTAGGAGTGTGCACAAGCTATATTTAAAATGTTCCATGCAAAATACTTACCTATCTAAAATGTTCCCTTGGTTTGTTGGCAATATATTGATACTTACAGGCTGACCCCTTGAAAAAGGCCTCCTCTGTTGACTCTATGGTTAAATATTATCACTTCAAATCTCTATGTTATTGTGACATTTAGCATACTGTGTTCTATATTTTATTTATTTAAATATGTGCATTTTTTTATCTTGAAATGTCCTATCCTCTATACTAGATATCCTTAAATGCAGCCCTTTCCTATTCTTCATAAATGTTTGCATGGTAGTTCCACCTCCAGCAGGTCTTTAGCAATTACTTGTTAAACTACATTTAAAATTTAAAAACAGTTGTATTAAACAACTTGCATTTCTTTAAAGGAAAAAAAAAAACTAATTTAGCCATTCCAAGTTCCAACTTAACTTTTGACTTGTAGTGACCCTGAAGTTACAGAGTCTAAACAAAACTGTCAGAACAACTAAGAATCAATGTTGATAGCATGAACATGAATAAGTAGGTAAATGTTAATAGGGAAGATAATTTTTCTACCTCTCAACATATTCAAAATTAATTATAGGTGGATAAAGAGGAGAGGGCAAATGTATTAGGGAACAGTTGTATTGAAAAAAAAGTTTTTTAAGATAGTAGGGACTAGAGGCCCAGTGCATTAAATTCATGCAGGGTGCGAAGGCAGGCCCCTCAGCCTGGCCTGCACCCTCTTCAATGCAGAACCCCTTGGGGGATGTTTAACTGACAGTTTATCCCTGATCCCACAGGAATTAGGCCTAATCCTGCAGTCCTAATCCTCTCATAATCCTGGACTGCTAGTTCCTAACTGCTCACCTGCCTGCCAGCCTGATTGCCTCTAACTGCTGCTGCCTCAGCCCCCACAACTGTGGTTTTGTGCAGAAGGACATCTGAATGTATGTCTGGAAGACATCTGGTCTAATTAGCATATTACTCTTTTATTACTATAGACTAGGGACCCAGTGCACGAAATTCGTGCATGGGGGAGGATGAGGGTCCCTCAGCTCAGCCTGCCCCCTCTCACAGTCTGGAACCCCTCAGTGGATGTCCTATGATGGCCCCAGTCTGCCAGGCGCCTTTTGTGTGTTTGTGTGTGTGTGTGTGTGTGTGTGTGTTGCCACTGGGGACCTGCCCCCAGCCGCATCTGAGGCTCAGAGCAGTCCTCCTGTGTGTGTCTACCTGCTGGGAGCCTGTCCCAGGCTTGGAGCAGGCACCCCCTCTATGTTGATCTCTCAGACTCTTGCCCTCACCTGCATGTTGTTCTCTTTTTTGAGCTGTGGCCAGAGCTGTGTGCTGCCTGCCTCCCAAGCTTGTCTACTGCCCATCTTCTTCCAGCCACCAGAAAGCAGGGAAAACCCCACCTCGTGGTCAGGCCAGCCTTTTCCTGCTCCCTGATCCCTGGGAGGGACCCGGCTATCTGCCAAGCAGGCCCCCACCCCTCAAGAGCTTGCTTTCCCACTCCCCAGTGCCCCCCAAAGGGCCTGGGGAGCCTCCAAGCAGGCAGCCGACTCTTTCTCACTCACCCGTTCCCTGCTGCCTTCCTTTCCCACTCCCTGGTGCCGCCAAGGGGTCTGGGGAGCTGCCAAGCAGGACCCTGGCCACTTCAGCCTTGCTTTTATGCTCCCCGGTGCCCTGCAAAGGGTCTGGGCAGCTGCCAAGCAGGCCAAGACACCCCCGCTGCCTCTTTCCCACTCACTGGTACCCTGCTGCCTTGCTTTCCCACTCCCCAGTGCCCCGCAAAGGGCCTGGGAAGCCGCCAAGCAGGCCCCGGGCCCCCACCACCTCTTTCCCGCTCCCAGTGCCCTCAAAGGGCCTGGGCAGCTGCAAAGCAGGCCACCAACCCAGCCGCCTCTTTCCCACTCATTGGTCCTGGGTCCTACGCTGTTCTGCCCTGCAGCTGCTCTGTGCATTCGGGAGGTCCCTCAGCCCGGCCTGTGCCCTCTCACAGTTTGGGACCCCTCTGGGGATGTCCACCTGCTGGCGTGCCTGACCAGCCTGGGTGACGGGCTGATTGATGGCTGTCTCCAGGCTGGCCAAGCCCCGCAGGAACATCCCTCACCCCATTGGGTTGTGGCCAGCATGGGTGATGGGCTGATTGGCACTTTCAGGCTTTAAGGCTGCCCACAGCTCCCATTGACCCAATGTCCCAGCAAGGCTGGCTGGATGCAGGTTTCTGGGGTTTGTTTATCTTCTATAATTGATACACTGTTCCTTTAAGCCGGCCTTCTAAGGAAGCCTCCTCTCTGCTTCACCTAGCGGTGTCTATGATGACACAATGTTACTTTTACTGGTTCGGCCCGGGCTGCTGTTTCCTTCAGCTCCCAAGGAATCTATGATTGTTATTATGTTGCAAACGTGTGTTTTGCTTGAGTCAGTTTAATCGAAGTGGATAGGGCCGCAGTTTCACTTTCACTCCTGCCGCAATGGAAGCTGCCATTTACTCAGGTCCGTGAGTGGCGGCCTCCATGTTGGCTGGGCTAATTTGCATACAGACACTCTGATTGGCTGGTGGGTGTGGCTTATCCCGTCCCGGAGAAATGGTTAATTTTACTATTTTGCTTTTATTAGTTTAGATTATACAACATAAGCTTTAAGGTAGAATTGCATTAGTAGAAATGAAGAAACATTTCAGTAAAAAAATGTATATTGATTTGAAATGATTTAAATCCACTTGTTTAATGACAAAAATCAAGTCTTTAAGAATAAAATTGCTTGTCCTAGCTGGTTTGGCTTGTGGCTAGAGCTTCAGCTTGAGGACTGAAGGGTCCCAGGTTCGATTCTGGTCAAGGGCACATGCCTGGGTTGTGGGCTCAAACTCCAGTAGGGCTCATGCAGGAGGCAGCCAATCAATGATTCTCTCTCATCATTGATGTTTCTATCTGTCTCCCTCTCCCTTTCTCTCTGAAATCAATAAAAATCTATTTAAAAAATAAAAGAATAAAAATATAAATAATACAATAAAATAAATATAAAGAATTTTAAAAAAGAATGAAATAAATATGAAGAATAAAATAAAATAAAAAGAATAAAAGAATAGGATTGCTTTGCTACCACTGTCATTCTTTGTCCCTGATGAAGTCTGAGCAGCTCAGTTGCTAATAAACTTTTCTGGGTTCTTATCAAATAAAATCGGTGGAGAAGCAACTAAACTCACCATGCATTTAGGCTATACAGACTGAAAGTTGAGGAGGACAGAGTGCTTCTAGGGTAAGAGACAGTGAGGGTCAGTGGCTGGGAGGCAGGGAAGATGGGGGAATGTCCAGTGCCTGGAAGTACAGGAGGTCTGGGATATGCAAATCTGCTGGTGGTGGGTCAATCCCTGCCCTCCCAGAGGTCAGGTCCGGAGGGAGGGCAGGGGTGTGGTTCCAGGGAATCCCCTTCCTGCGAGGCTTCTCCTCCTCCCCTTAACCCCCTAACCTGTCCACTTAGGTAAAGGGGGTGGGAAGCAGATATGCAATGCCTGGGCTGGACGCCCCTCAAGTCCTGACTCTCTCTGGGGTGGCGGAAGGGTGTTTGTACTGGTTTATTTGATTCTTCTTACACATTGAAGGGGGTGGCAGGGGAGTGTCTGCCAGACATGGTTTCCTTCTGCTTGTTCACCAGAGTTGCCCGGTGTGATGCCTTTTCCCTTCCTTCCCCGCTGCCCTGGGCTAACACGCATGAGATCGCCAGGGACAAAACTGGGGCCCGTTGTATTGCGTGGAGATTGCACTCCACAGGAGCCTGCCTAATCCAGGGAGGGTTGGGGTCACTCACTGCAGGAAAGGCTCGATTTAAACCAAGCCTTCTCTTGCCGCCACATATTTAGGAGCCGGCTGAGCGATTTGCAGAGGGTTTATCACCCTTCTGGCTGTTTCTTTGGAAACCACAAACTGCAAATAGCAGAACGGGCCACTTACTTCTCAGCGCAAGCTCTCCTCAGTCAGCTGTTGAATTTACTTGAAGGATGTAGAATAATTTGTAAATGATACTAAAGTATGCACACTCCCAGGCCAGGCAGTGCTGCTTGCCTGCTCGAGACCCCCAAACCCCCAGCAGGGTGGCCTCCAGGCTGGGCAGTGCCAAGGGCTGGCCACATGCATCCCCGCAGGTGGTCAGTTTCGCCAGGGGCCGCTCCCAGGCCAGGCGGTGAGGCTTGCCTGCTCGTGACCCCGGGCTGGTCGGCCTCAGCGCTGGGCAGTGTTCCCACCAGTGGCCACTTCCCTTTCGAATGGAGCCGCCACAGGGCCGTGCCTGACTGGTCCTGACTAGTAAGCCCCTGACGGGTCGTGACTAATAAGCATATCCAGGCTACTTAGCATATTCCTCTTTTGTTATATAGAAGGATAGGATAGAGTACATGAAATATCATGCTGGGATGATTATCTACATATTGTCTAAAAATGAAAACATGAAATGTCCCCTGCTCTATGAACTCATATCAAAAACAAACTTACTATCTTTACCCATTTGACAGATTGTTTTCCCTCTTACATTTTCTATTTAACTTATAATTTTAGACAAATTTTCAGGATATCCAATGCTGCATGCACAAACCTAACACTTAGTGGTGTAAAACAGCAATTATTTTGTTCACCAATCTGTTGTCTGAGCTGGCACCTAACTTGTTTCTGCTTCACTCTGTAGGAACTGGGGCAGCTTGAAGACGGCAGTCAGGCATCATCGGGCATCGCATTTACTCACATGCCAATGCCTGTGACTCTAAAGTGTGTGTTCCAAAAAATAGCCAAGCGGACGCTGTGCCCTTGATAGGACTCTGCCTTGGAATTTACATAATATAGGCATATCTCCTTTTATTGCACTTTGAATTATTGCGTTTTCATCAACATCAAAGCAAGACCCTCACCAGCAAAAAGATTTAAACTCACTGAAGGTTCTCATGATGGTTAGCATTTTTTAGCAATAAAGTATTTTTTAATTAAAGTATGTACGTTGTTTTATGACAAAATGTAATGCTGCACCAAATAGACTATAGTATAGTATAAACATAACTTTCATATGCACCGGGAAACCAAACAATTAGTGTGGCTTTCTTTATTGCAGTATTTGTTTTATTGTGGTATTCTGGATCTGAACTCACACTGTCTTCCAAGTAGGCCAGCATGGTTTCTATCATACCTTTTTGGTTGGCACAGACATGATGGCCCTCCCATATTCAAAAGGAGTAACCATAAATGCCATTTGTCCAGGGAAGGACGTGTGATGTCTGACCAGGAATATTGTTGGGGCCATTGCTGGAAAACACGATTTTTCACAGTAAGTTTATTTCACACTTATAAATTTGCTAGAAACAGATTACTGGAAGCAGGATAATAGTCCATATTTATTTATTGTTCTTCTAAAAGGATTGATCTTTGAGAGTAAATTACTAATAATTATTTTTTGCTACTGATGTTCCTCTGATTAACAACTATTGACTTTGTTGTAAAATTTTTAACCAAAGATCAAAAAGGCAGGAGTACAAACAGAGAGTAAATTACTAATAATTATTTTTTTGCTACTGATGTTATTCTGATTAACAACTATTGACTTTGTTGTAAAAATTTCAACCTGTTTGTACTCCTGGCTTTTTTACTCATTTTTAAAACTGCTATTATTTAATTTTAGTATTTTAAAGGACAGAAAGAGCAAGAGATATTATGATTTATATCTATCTAATTGACACGCATACTTTATTCAGATCTTTTATTGCTTTTCTTTCACTCTTACTTTCACTTTTACTCTGGAACACTTTCGTTAAAACCTTAGGCATGAAAGGAAAGAGTTCATAATTATTTTCCCCAGTGTGTTTACCTTCTCCTGTTTAATCCACCTATAGTTTACTTTGAATATAACAGTGGTTCCCGACCTGTGGGTCCTGACCCCTTTGGGAGTTGAACGACCCTTTCACAGGGGTCGCCTAAATACATCCTGCATATCAGATATTTACATTATGATTCATAACAGTAGCAAAATCACAGTTATGAAGTAGCAATGAAAATAATTTTATGGTTGGGGTCACCACATGAGGAACTGTATTAAAGGGTCATCGCATTAGGAAGGTTGAGAACCAGTGGAATATGGTGAGAGGTAGGAAAATTATAATTTTGCATATGGATTATTATCCCAGCATGATATATCATATACTCTATCCTATCTCTAATATTTTAATCAACTTTTTTTGTGATACAACTTATTCTTTATAATAAAGAGGTAATATGCAAATTGATCATCACTCTAACACACTAGATGGCCATCCCTATGTGGACACAAGATGGCCACCACAAGATGGCCAGCAGGAGTGCACAATTCGGAGGGATCAGGCCAGCAGAGGAGGGCCATTTGGGGGGGATCAGGCCTGCATGGGAGGGCACTTGGTGACAACCAGGCCTGTAGGGGAGGGCAGTTGGGGGCTACCAGGCTGGCAGGGGAGGGCAGTTAGGGGCAACCAGGTTGGCAGGGGAGGATAGTTGGGGGTAATCAGGCCTGCAGAGGAGGGCAGTTGTGGGGGACCAGGTCTGAATTCTGAATGGGAGGGCACTTGGGGACAACCAGGCCTACAGGGGAGGGCAGTTGGGGAGGGCAGGCCTATAGGGGAGGTCATTTGGGGCTACTAGGCTGGTAGGGGAGGGAAGTTAGGGCAACCAGGTTGGCAGGAAAGGGTAGTTAGGGGTCACTAGGCAAGCAGCGGAGGGAAGTTGAGGGTGACCAGGCCTCCAGGGGAGGGCAGTTAGGGGCAATCAGGCCAGCAGGGGAGCAGTTAGGCATCAATCAGGCTGGCAGGGGAGTGGTTAGGGAGGCGATCAGGCTGGCAAGCAGCCAAGCAGTTGGGAGTAAGCAGTCCTGGATTGTGAGTGGGATGTCTGACTGCCTAAATGGGCAATCGGACATCCCTAGAGGGGTCCCAGATTGGAGAGGGTGCAGGCTTAACTGAGGGACCCACACCCCTGCCCATGCACAAATTTTATGCACTGGGCCTCTAGACATAATTAAGTTTACATGAAGGTATTGACAAATGCATAGTCAATAGTTACAATACATGCATGCTATAACCCAAAATGTTCACTTAAACCACTTTCAGTTATTCTCTTCCTTAACCCCATCCTTGAGAAAGTATTGATTGCTTTTCTATCACTAGGGTATGATATTGTCTCTTAGAAACTCACATAAACTGAGCCATAAAATATATATTATGCATTTCAGGCTTCTCATACTTAATTTAATGCTTTCGTAGGTATTATTGGCTATATGGATATATCATACTTTTTACCATACTTTTTAAAGCATTTTTCAGTTGATGGAAATTTGAGTTTTTTTTTCAGTTTTTAACCACTATGAATCAACTGTTATGTCTATTCATAAATAAGTCTATATATACATATATATTTATCTTTTGGGTCAATAGACACATTTCTTTTGGAGTTCTTGAATCATATCATGAGGTATGCTCAATTGTATAAGAATCTTTCAAACTATTTTCTAAAGTGACACACCAACAATAGTTGAGGATTCATTTCTATATATCCTCACCAACATTTGTACTATCTGTTACTCTGAATATAGCCATTCTAGTGGCTAGATAGGAATACCTTGTTATTATTTCATTTGTATTTTTCTTATGACTGATGACTTTCAGCATTTTTTCATGTGCTCTGTATATCTTCTATAGTGAAAAACTCATCTTTTGTCTATTTTTAATCACATGACTTGTCTTTTTTTATTATTCAGTTGTAAATAAAAATAGTCCTTTATCAGCAGTCATGCAAATATTTGTCCATAGTGTAGAATTCCTTTCATTTGATTGGCAATGTCTTCCAAAGAGCTAAGGATTTTAATTTTTTATAAGGTCTTTATGTACAAATATGGAAGTTGATGTAGTCAGGCTTACTCAGCTAACGTTAAACACATTTTGCTGGGAATATCTTTAGAAGTCATTAGATTATAAATTATAAAAAAGGAATTACATCATAAGCATTTAGCTTAAAATATAAGAGACTTAACAAGACACATTATAATTAAAGTGTAAAAACTTAAGACAAGGAGAGAATCTTAGAAGCATCAAGAGAAAACAACTCATTATGTACTAGAGGCCCAGTGTATGGATTCGTGCATCAGTAAGGTCCTTCAGTCTGGCCTATAGGGATCAGGCTGAAACTGTCTCTCAGACATTCTCTGAGGGGTCCCAGATTGTGAGGGGACACAGGTTAGGCTGAGGGACCCCACTGGTGCATGATCAGGGCCAGAGAGGGATTGTGGGAAGGCTCCAGGCATGTTTGACCTATCTTGCCCACTCCTGAATGACTGGGCCCCAGCAGCAAGCTAACCTACCAGTTGGAGTATCTGTCCCCTGGTGGTCAGTGGGTATCATAGTTACTGGTTGAATGGTCAAATGGTCAGAGGAGCACTTAGCATATTAGGCTTTTATATAGAGAGATAAAGAAACTTCCATTACACTATCAGCAGATTTTTCAGCAGAAACTTTGCAGGTCAGAAGGGAGTGACACATGCTAAAAGGAAATGAAACACACACACACACA
>PVJC01043511.1:0-14487 GCA_004026665.1 Murina feae
GAACCAGCCCAAGGTCACCCACAAGGGGTGGCGGGTGGACCCGCAAACCCAGTCTGAGGCCTGAGCATGTTTATGTTTTCCGGCCCAGCAGGACCGGCTGCACCTGGGAGGTGGGTCCGTCATGCGTCCAGGTGGCGCCACCCAGCACCGCCCCGCACAGTCCAGGGAATGAATGAAGGGTCGCTGGCCGAGAAGAGGCGATTGGAGACGGGAAGGAGCAGGGCTTGCAGGGAGACAGGAGGAGGAGGAGGAGGAGGAGGGAGAGCGAGCAGCCGGGCGGCGCCGGGAGGCCCGGGCGAGGAGGAGCCCAGGGCGGGACGGAGGCGCCAGCTGCAAGGCGCGGCCTCGGGCTCGAGCTCGAGCTCTGCCAGGCCAGGGGGCCGGGCGTTCCGGACGGGAGGTGGCCCCTGACTCCGAGTCCGTAAACACAGAAGCCGGCGGGGGCGGCGACAGGCCGGCGGGGCTCAGAGGAGGTCCCCGCCCGCCCGGCTGCCGGTCCGCAGGCCCCGCCGCGCCTCCTCCGGCCTCCACAAGCCGACCGGGCCGCGTCAAGTACCTGGAGGGTTGACGTTGTCATTTCATCTCCTGGGTCCGCCTCACACCCCGCGGCGCTGCTTGCGGCCTCGGTCCGGCCTCGGAGAGCCGAGGTGCTGGGTCCGGCGCGGGCAGCCCGATGGGTCCGCGCTGGGCGCGGGGAAGGGTGGCCGCTGGCAGCGGGAGAGAGTCCGACAACGAGCGACGAGCGCGGCCCAGAGCGGTCGGGCCCGAGCGGCGCGGCTGCCCCCTGGCGGCTACGGCGCGCACTGCAGGCACCGCTCTATGCGGCCACCGGCTGCCCCGGCGAGAACCCGGCCGGGGACGTGTCGGGGTGGGCGGGGGCGAGGCCGAGCCCCGCAGGGCAGCGGTGGGGCCTGGGAGTGGGGCGGGGCCAGAGGCAGAGCGGGGCCGAATCCTCAAGTCCTGGACCCCACTTCCAATGACACAGCGCCCGCAGGGCAGTTTTAGCTCCCAGAGCTTTGGTTCCCTGTGTCTGACGGGGTATGCTAATCAGGACCCACCTTTTCTGGCTTTCGAGGGTAATGAATGAGCTAGCTAATGTACACACAGTGAACCCCACAGTGTTATCAGTTCCTGGTACTTATGATGTCTGTGGCTCTAAAAGTTTTTTTAATCCTCACCGAGGATATGTTCTTATTTATTTTTAAAGAGAGAAAGGGGGAGAAAGAGAAATATCGATCAGAGTGGCTCCTATTCGTGGCCCCACTGGGTATCGAACCCGCAACCTTTTGGTGTATGGATGATGTTCCAACCAACTGAGCCACATTCATTCAGTTTAACAATATTTCATCAATATAGGGTATTCCGGAGCTCTGTGTGGTTTCCGGGGATACAGCAATGTTTAAAACAGCTCTAGGGGAGCCTGCTGTCTAAGGAGATGATGTACATGAGGAAAAATCATGTAATCAGCATGTTGAGGCCTGTGTGTGAAGGCCCATTGCTCTGTGGGCTTCTAACAGGCAACCTGCCCAAGACAGGGGGTCAGGAAAGCCTCCCATTCTTTGAGGGAGGAAAGGGGGTTAGAAGAGCATTCCTGGTTGATGGAACAGCCTGCACGAAGGCCCCAAGGCCCTGAGGAGGCCACTGGTGGAATTTAAGAAACTGGAAGAAGGTAGCCAGAGAGCAGAAAGTGGTAAGTCATGTTCACCTGATGTGAGCTGGTGATGGGGGGAGGGCAGGGCCAGAACATTTGACTACGCTCAAGATTTTGGGTTGTATCCCAAGAACGATGGGAAGCTGTCCATTTGTTTTTGGATAGATGACTCTAGCCCTATTATTCAGAACTGATTGCGGGGATGGGGTGGCTATTATACATGAAGCTCCTGTCATAGTCCAGAAGAGTAAGGGAAGCTTGGACTGGGGGGAGGGGAGCATGGAGAAATACACACAGAATGGGGAAGTTTGGGAAGACAAATTTCAAGCGCTAGGAAGTGGATTAGATACGCAGGAATGGTGAGGGCCAGAGGGACAGAGATAACGCTGGGCTGCTGGCTTCAGCACCTGGACTAATAGTGATGCTGCTGAGATGGGAAAACTGGACAGAAACTAGATGTAGGGGCTTGTGGAGGAGGGATGAGGAGTTTGAGGTGCCCTTGAAACACCAAGTCCATGAGAAGGCACCACTCTTTCAACGAGGCTGGGGAACAGGAAGGGAGGCTAGAACAATAGCTGCAGGAACTGTGGGGCCGGAAGGAGTTTTTGATGGTTGCTAACATGAGAAGAGTTGAGCATGTTTGAAAAACCAATAGGGCCTGAGTGTCAACCTATGAACCAGGAGGTCACGGTTTGATTCCCAGTCAGAGCACATGCCCAGGTTGTGGGTTTGGTCCCCACTGAGGGGCATGCAGGAAGCAGCCAATCAATGATTCTCTCTCAACATTGATGTTTCTCTCTCTCTCTCCCTCTCTGAAATCAATAAAAATAAATTAAAAAAAATAAAACAAACCAACAGAAAGGATGTAGTAAAGATCAATGGGAATGGGATCAACATATAGGTAGGAGGACTGGCTTTGGACATTATAATAGGAGGGAAAAGATAGATGCCTGTGTTGGCTGGAAGGTAACAAGAAATTGGGAGAGTACCTTTGGAAGCTTCTATTTTCTCCATGAATTAGAAGGAAAGAGAATCTGCTGAGAGAGAGAGAGAGAGAGAGAGAGAGAGAGAGAGAGAGAGAGAGAGAAGGTGGGAGGCCTGGGGCTGAGGCGAGTAAAGGTTTGAAATTTAAAGTGATCTGTGTTATAGGCAAACCCGGTAAAGGTTGGCAACCTCTACAACTGTATAAAGGTACCAATTTGCCTTGGGTCTCCCCTCCCTGCCCCCCGCCCTAATACTCAGCTACTCAGGTGCAGGGAGATGGCAGGATTCATCGGGTGGCTGCTGTGAAGACAGAGCAGCAAGGACAGTCACAGGGTTGGCAAGTGTGGAATGAGAGCCGGGTACGGTGGGAAGTGCACAGGGAGAAGGTAAGAGTTAATGGGACTAACTGAGGACCCAGGATAGTCACAGAGAGAACACACTGGCTGAGAGGGCTGCTTCCTTACTGATTTCGGAAATGGCTGTTTTAGCAACAATGCAGTGCAGGGGTGACCCTGGGAGCAGGGAGATGGTGAGATGAAGCGATGGGGGGCCATCGTCACACACGGGGAGGTCGGGAACCAAAAGGCCGAAGTGCTGAGCATCCCCGTGGACAGGAGTCAGGACGATGACCCGAGTGGCAGGACGAGGCCTGTGATGGGCTTGGGTGAAGCAGGGAGGCACACACCCTGTAAGCCATGCTTCTTCGCTTCTCCCCTCAACACTGACGGAAAGGAGTGGGGAAGCTTCCATCTGCCTTCACTGTCCTTTCGCATCACTGAGTGGGCAGGGCGGGGCCTCTTCCAGGGGCCTGGCACACGGTATCTGCTGGGAGAATTAATAATTAAGTTACTCAGAATTAATACGTGAGCAAACAGAAGAGGAGCTCTCACTGGTGGGTGAGAGTGAAGCAGAGAATTTGAGAACATATCAACCCCACGTCCTGGATGGGCTATGTGAGTTGAAAGACGGAATTAAAACGAAAAGTCCCTGCAATGAAGAGAGGGCTGTATTCATTTGCTAGGGCCGCCATAACACAATGCCACAGACAGGGTTGTTTTAAACAACAGGAATGCATTCTTCTCTCTCAGTTCTGGGGGTGAGAAGTCCAGGATCAAGGTGTCAGGGTTGGCTTCTTGAGGCCTCTTTCCTTGGCTTGCAAATGGCCACACTTCGCTGTGTCCTCGCAGGGTCCCTTCTCTGTGTGCGCACACTCCGGCATCTGGGTCCGAGGTTCCTCTTCTTATTAGGACACCAGTCAGATTAGATTAGGGCCCAACCGAATGGCCTCATTTCAGCTGACTTATCTCTTTAAAGGCTCTATCTCCAAATACAGTCACATTCTGAGGTGCTGCGGGTAGGGCTCAGCATATGAATTTTGGCAGCACACGGTTCAGCCCGAAACAAGGGCTGGGTTTGCGATCCTCGAGCTGTGTGCATCTTCTTTGTTCTGCTCACTCCACTTTCTTGCACCTCTTGCTCAGCGTCTGTCTTTCACAACACTGCCATCCACACTGCCCCGGCTCCCAAGGTAAGCTTCCCTGAGGAAGCTCCCCCTTCTACAGGAAGCTCTGTCCTGAGCTGCTGCCTCTGACAGCAGGAAATGGTCTTCTCCCCTCTCACTTCGAAATGGTCTTCTCCCCTCTCACTTCGTCATCCACTGTTGACTTTTTCCTGGGAAGAGCTTGAAAACAGACTCTGAGGCCTCTCCCCCTCCTCCTATCTCCCCCAGTTCTGCAGTGGTGTTGCCATTGCTGGGGATGGGGGAGTGAGTCGAGGAAGGAAAAGGGGAATAAAGGGACCACATTTAAGTTATTTGTGGGCTGGCACTTGGGGCCTGTTTAGGCTTGATGATTCCGATGACCAGATCAGTACCTTTCTGTTCTAATTTCCTCACTAGAATAGAAATCAGATTCTCGGCTCCCACCTTTAGGTAGAAAGTCGTTGACTTGCAAAGGCACAATTCCATTTGCTCTCTCTTGCACAGCACTTTTCTAATTGGGATCATGATGCTGAGAATGTGGCACTTGTAAACCCAAGCTTGGACCAGTGAGTCAACTCTGCTTACAACCTAGTAAAATCAGACTCCATGAACTCCAGTGTTCTAGGGCTTGTGCTAAGGAATGGGTTCCTAACCTTTGTTAATGAACTCCTTGATGGGGGCCACGAGTATTGTGGAGAACAAAAACCAGGTTTAGGTAACATTTTGGAGAGGTAGGGCCAGGGCAAAATTTTGCTAAGTTAGCATGCAGAGTGAGTGACACCCAGATACATGGAGCATTGATGATCCCTAATACGATTCCTGAGACACCATCTCCCCTCTCACTCCTCAATGTGACTCAAAGTCTGATAAAGCTCAGATGATGCAGTGATTAAGCTTCTATCACACACAAAGTCACTGGTGAAACGAGAATCAAAACCAAGTTTTTAAGTTTGGATTTGCCCTAAATCTTCTTAAAAATGGTACCAGAAGGAACTGATGAGACATGACAACCAAACACAACATGTAGGGTCCTGTGCCAGAAAGGAAAGGGGGTCTCTGGACGAGGCGGTAGTGTTATGCCAAGGCTGGTTTCCTAACTGGAGGTCTGTGTTTGGGAGGTGCGCAGCGGAGAGCATCACGTCAGAAAAAGAAGACGGAACCAATGTGCTAACACGTTAACTGGGAAATTTGGGGAAAGGGGATGTAGGAGTTCTTTGTACTGTTCTTCACACTTTCCTGTAGGTTTGAAACTGTTTTAATAAAAAAAGAAAAAAAAAGACAAATCTAAAAGCAGTTTTTTATTTACAGTATAAAGGTTACAAAGGTATATATGTGTTTATATATATAATACCCTTAAGTCACAAACTTTCATTGTAATATACAATGCTATATGTCAGTGTGCAACTCAAGGGGAAAGTGTTGTCTATGCATTTGTATTTATAGAGTACACAGACATAAAGCTTTTTTCTCTTTTTAATTAAGAACACAAATACTGCCCTGTTTTACGCACGAATTTCAATTTGGTAGTCTGGTGATGCCAGAAGATTTGAAACGTAAATTTTAAACACTTACAAAGAAGTCTTGTTTAAACATAAGGGTTCTAAAAAGAAGAAAACCCCAGGATATCACATACTTTTAATAACTTGTATTATTCTAGCTGTCTAAAGCTTAATGCTTAACAACGATGCAAGTTGTGTGGGACGGAATACAAACGAGTGGGACAAACCAGTTTGCAGAGTAGCCGAAATAGAAGGCTTCATAGGTAGTTGTCTGCCACATTATCCGCTAAAAGACCTCGGGTCTGATACCAAACCGGAACAATTCTCTGGGAACCAAGGTCTTAACACGCTGCACCCACCTGATAGGTTGAAAGGTAACGTGCAGCCCCGTACTGGAGGAAAACAAAAACTGGAACTGGATCTCACGATAAGGGCAGATTTGCTGTAAGTTGTGAAGAGCATCATCAAGATTGACTGTGCCAAACCCAGAACTTAATAATTTCCTCTCCCCCAGATTCTATTCATTTAGAAAACAGAGGTGAAAAAATATAACTGACCCCAACCCGAACAGGACTGAGATAGATGGGAAGCATTCTTCCAACCGCGGAAGAACAGACACGTGGCAATATTTATGTGCTGGTTCCAATAACATATCATCATTAGCACCTGATTGTCAAAGGGTAGGTTTAAAGTAAAGACCATGACCTAATATGAGCGCACAACTCCAGGGCACTTGGGAGCAAAGGGGAAAGAGCCCATGAGAGTCTGTTCCCTATGCCCTTCCAATCACATCATTCAGGTACTTTCTGAGCATGACGAAGGATGCTACCTGAAAGGCTGACCTTAGTGATAAAAGGAAGGCAAGCTGGATAGAAAAGGATGTTACTATATAAAAAATATGGAAACATTCAAACAATCTTTCATTGCCGTTAGGTGTTCTTTTCACTGAGTTTGCCAGTGTCTGGAATAAGTGGACTTTTACTAAGTTTTAAATATCGTCATTTTGAGCTCTCATTAGGAAGAAATACTCCATCTACGATGTATAAGGACTTTCAGCAAATGAGATGTTTAAATGGTGTGAGTGTGGAAATGAACAGGCCAGCACAATTTAGAAATGGGGGGGGGGGTAGATGTAAATATACATTTAGCTTTGCTGTTTACAGTTAAAAGGATTTCTTTAAAAAGACTTTCCCATTGATCCACTTTGAGCAACAGAACTTAATTGTTGCTGTGATCTATCTCCCTAAAGATATTCTACAGTGTTCTCCTTCCAAAACTAAAATCTTAATTTTGCATATAAAAATTATGCATGATGAAAAGACCAGCCTATTTAAATGTGCTTGGAATTCTTTCATGCCACCATGGACCAAAGACTGGGCCTCCTTTTAAACATCTTCCAGTTTGCCAAATGAGCAGAACTCCAGATGTACTTTGATAAAAATGATGAAGTGGTTAATTATTTAACCTCTGATTGAAGATGGCATGGTGTGATCGAGAATGGATTATGTGCTATGTGAGGGCAAGAACTTTCTTTTGGACTCTTCGGAGCACATGTGAAGAACTATACACTAATAAGTGCTTATTAGGTGAAAGTCTGCAAGCATCACTGTATCATGAATTAGCCCTGCAATTTCTAAAAATTCTCTGAGCCTCCAAAGTACCTTTTGTCTTCTCATAAGAGGCTTCTATCACTTTGAAAGAGGTGACAGAACTGTCAGGTTCAGGGTGTGTATGTGACTGGGACAAAAAGGGACTCAAAAACTAACAGATCATTGGTGTCAACAGTTTAGAGGATAAGATTAAGAAAAACTGAGTAAGGTACTCAGAGGACGCAGAAATTAGAAATCTATTGGGATAACTTTTCTCACAATACAGGGGTGGGCAAAAGTAGGTTTACAGTTTGTGAGTACAACGAAACACAGTTCTTCCTTTTTTAAAAAATCCTCAGCCAAGAATATGTTGTGTGTGTGTGTGTGTGTGTGTGTGTGTTTTGAGAGGAACTGGGGGAAAAGGAGAACCATCAATGTGAGAGAAACATTGATGGTTGGTTGCCTCCTATATATGCCCTTCCGGGAATCAAACCTGCAACCTTTTGGTGTATGGGATGACACTCCAACCAACTGAGCCACCTGGCCAGGGCTATTCTTGTATTATTATTCATTAATTATTGTATTATTTCTGTGCACAACTGTAAATCTACTTCTGTCCAACCCCTGAATTAACAGAGTATCAATAATTTCTCTATTATAGGTTTTTAGTTTCAATCAATCTATTTTGGGTTCATATAATAGATTTTTGTTGAATATACCAAATGCTCATTGGAGAACAAGCAATCATTTGCAAATGGCATATTTATGCATTATATCAAATGCAGATTTGCTTAAAAAACCCAGAATATATTTTGGTTCAGGAAGTGGAAAGGAAGAATAAATGGCAAGAGATTAAGTTCAAGTTTATCAGTTTTGAAACAATAGAAGAAATCTTGTTAAAATATTTTTCTAGTTAATATATAACAATCATTCTTCCAGTTGGCAGTTTAGCTAGTGTCAAAAGAGACAAGGAAATAGATATGCTCTATATGCCTACTTATTGTACTTTACCTTAACTTGAAATTTGATCCTTTCATAGGATGAACTTACATCAATTATCTGCCAGATGATTTTTTTTTAGAGGTTTTCAAATCAGCCACTTAAGCAGTCTATTACTAGTGTAAAATAAATTTCATCATGAGAATAGCTATATTGATCAAGAAAACATAATCCTGATATAAAGTATAATTATTTTAGAACTAGCATGATACATTTATCAAGTGTCTATATACTCAGCATGAAGATGTAGCTAAAAGGGGAAGGGAGGGGGGAGTCTGCTGTGCCGGTTTTTAAAGACAGTATATAGGAAGTCAGAATAATTCTAGATTTCCAAGCAATTAAAATCAAGACACAGAGAGAGAATGGCAGCAGACAGCAGATTCCTTTGTCTTCATCTTTAGCAGCCATTATAACAATTCAAATTTAACTGAAAGAAATTTCCAAACTCAAGGTAGAATACAGTATCACCTGACACATAACATACTTGACAAAAATATATAGAGTATGACTATAGTCAAATTCAACTTAAAAGTTTAAGCATCCCAAATTTAAAGAAGTCTCTCTTCTTACACAGATAGCCAGATCAGACCAGAACAATGTTTTGAGACCAAAGAGATCTGGATTTTACTTCTTCATTAAGGATTGTAAAAGCATGGACTTTGGCTTTCCAACCAGCCATTTCACTCATGGTATCGAAGTGGATGGCAACAACATGGAAATATATGCTGGATATTTGGATGGTTTAAATATTATGTACAATCAATAGCTTATAACCAGTGAAAACAAAAACATAATTCAGCGTATCCAAGACAAGATACAAAAAAGCTGAGAAAGTGCTTAAGTCTACAGGTCTTCCCTGAAGCTTCAAAAATGTTTAACTCTGTTAGTAGGTAGGCCTTTTAATACAATTTGCATAGCAGCTTACAAGATAATTTGCATTAAAAAATATGGAGAGTCTTCCATGTTTCTGAGAACACACACAAATTATCCACATGCATATAAATTAAACACGAAGACCTGGAGGTTCTCAGAAAATTAACCAAAAAATCCATCATGACCTTTTCTCAAAAGTGGTCACACTTGTCCATCAAAAGCATTTGCACTGATTTGTTTTTCTGGAAGAAACATAATCTTATCCAGATTCCACACAGCTTTTTAAAAATAAAATAAATTTTGGTTTATTAGCTAAGTGCATTTAATCAGCTGAAAAAAACCCTTGTTACCATTCTGCTTAGGAGGATAAAAGAGCAAATAATCAGTAACAAGTTTAATCACTTGTTTGGTTGGAGAGATTTTTCTACTTATAAAAACGTAAGAAATAAATAATTCAATCTCTCCTGCCATGCAATTTCAATAACGAAGTTTGTGAGATTACAGATGATAAAAACAGGCACTCTCAGGCTTACCTAGCGTAAAAAGTGCTCAAACATTGTTTTATAAAAAGTGAATGACATTTAAAGTAATATTTTGATTGCCTGTACATGTCCCAATATTTAGCCTGAAACTCTGTCTACTAGGTAGGTGAGTTTACAGTTACAAATATCTAATAAATACTGTATAAACATACATTAAAGTATTTCTTCATATAAAATACTGGATACTAATTTCCGGGTAAGGTTCATTTGATGACTTCAGAAAAGGACTTACCTTTTTCAGAAAAATAATAACTGAGCCTTTTCTTTGAAGGCATCTGTGTGGAATATGGAGAAGATGTCTAGGCCCAGGTCTTGGGGGGCACTGAAAGTGGTCCATCAGAATGAGGGGGACAATACTCTGCAATTCCTTTACTTTCTACACATGGAAGCCCACAACATTCTCAACAATTTTCCTAATTCAGAATAAAAAAGAAATGAAAAATTAGCTGTTCTGTAAAAGATGTGAAATATGAAAAATGCCTATTTTTAGCTATCATTTGAAAATAATTTGCCATCTAAGTACAAAGTACAAATTGATCTTTGAAGAACGTGGGGATTAGGGGTGCCAACTCCCCAGGCAGTCCGAAATCCACGAATTAACTTTGACTCCCTAAAACCTTAACTACAGTCGTTCCTTGGTTTTCATAAGGGATTGGTTCCAGGACCCAAATCCATGGATGCGCAAGTCCCTTATATAAAACAGTGTAGAGCAGTGGATACAATCAGCTCTCCTCATATTCCCAACTGTGGGTCGAAAATATGCACATATTTATCAAGGCTGTCTCAGTCACAACAAGTACTTCATTTGTGGTTTGAAAATCCCACAAACACACTTGATCGAAGAACCACCTGGCCATCCACGGTGGGAAAGCTGTTGAAGTTCGTTAAAGCAGCTTAAGAGCTCTTGCTCTTGGGGGCGCAAGTGGTCACAGGAAACCTCCCATCAATTTCACTTCACATCAAGACTCAAAACCCTATTAAATATTAAAAACTCTGTGGACCTTGGGGCTATCCATGGCAGTCTAAGCTTCAACAAAGGGGTTGAAGTGCACGCACACCTTACCTCTCCTTCCCACATTTTAATTACACCTTTTTTGCAGATCTTTTTCATATAACCAATGAGCAGGTGCCTCAGAAGTTCCCTATGAACATCTTTTCAGTGGCTTAGCCTTTCACACTGACAGAAAACCCCAACCAAATGGCTTTGCTGCGAAAGTCTGTGATTATATCGTTCATCTTCTCAGATTAATACTTTCACTGCAAAGAATGTCAAAGCCTCCCTATCTAAGGGTTATGTATTAAAATTCTTCTTCCAGAAATCACAGCTGGACCTTCAAGGTATTTTTTTTCTTCCCTAACTTGTCAACTTACTCCAGATGGAACCAAACATGGGCTTGTGAATTTCCAAAACATAAAAAGCTCTTGAAAGACATATTCTAGTCTAGATTTCAATTTCCAGTTTTAAGTGGATCGGACAGTTCATTTTGGGGACCAGTGGTGAGGGAAGAACAGATATCTCTCCCCAGCCTCTGCCTGTGGTTAATCTCACTGAACACGGGGAAGGAGTGAAGACAATGGGCTTGCAACATCTAACTGGAAGTTCCTGCTCAAGTCGGTTCTTTCACAGCCCACCTGTCAGTCTGCACTCACACCAAATAGCTGTGAGCTGCACACACCACTATGCTTTCTTTCCCTATTGGGAGTGCTGCCCTCTCCACCCTCTGTAGTGCTCACATCCTCAAGGCGCTCCTGATAAACACAGGAAATGAGAACTGACCCAGACCTCTCTTCAGAGAACACGGAGAACAGCCAATTCACTATTACCTTCTCCTTCAATTCTGAGGACTGTGCTGATGTTGACATCTTATGCAGCTATTACACTATTTTAAATGGTTTCAGATATGCACCTCCCTCATGATTATAAATAACAATGGAGTGTGTTCTCCAGTACCACAAAATCAGCAATCTTACTGTAATGTGTCCTACTGATGACATCTGGCAGTGCTTAGCAAAACCCAGGCATCTGCTCCATGGTCTCCTCACTCCGCTCACTGTAGGATGGGTTACTAAGCTACACTGAGTTTTGAGTTAGCAGCTGCTTGTCCACACCATTCTGCTGCAGCAAGGGGAGAGAGCCGAGGCCAGGGCCCTACATGGGGGAACAGAGCCCAGAGCAACCTGACAATGTGTTTGTGCTGCAAAGCTGGCTTTACCCACAGATTCTCCTGTTGAAAGAAGCTTGCTCTTCAGGATGTATCTTCCTCAATGATCTCTGCCCATGAGAAAGGACAGCACCAAGGAGCTGCTGCCAGCTGTTCTTAACCCCAGGACAGATGACCTCCCTGGGGTGGCAGTGATATCCAGTTATTCAAAGCGTGACTAATAAAGCTCCCTGAACCCCAACCAAAGGCACATTTGGTAAGCAATAAAAAATGGCTTAGGCTAACATGAGGATTTTTTCATTAAAGCAAATATCAATTATTAGGTCATGGAAAAAATAAAATATGGATTTTCTTTTAAAATAAATCTTACCACATCTCCTGGCTCCTAACAAAGATAACATCAGAAAACTCTCAAATAAGTAAAACTTTTCTTTCAATGCAGTGGTTCCGACTTGCTCTTCAACTTGGTCACCACCAGAAAGGGAGTGGAAGGCAAGGCAAATCAAATTCTGCAAGTTCTAAGTCCTAACGTTAGCACTGAGAAGTGGCAAAGCTGGTGCTGCAGTGGGAAGGGATGGTGGAGGGTGGGGAGGACGTAGCGAGAGTCAGGACACATGGAAGAGCGCTTTGGTGATACAATTCGAGGACTTCCTAGGGCAGGAGGAGCAAGTGTGACAGTAAACTCCATCACAACGGACAACGTATCTGGAATGACCAAGAAGCAGGGGCTGCTGGAAACTAGCACCTGGGAAGAGACAGTCTTCCTAAGCAAGAGATCAAAGCTTAGTCTGAAATAAATCCTACAGGAAGAAGAAAAAACCCCCAACTTCTTGGATATTTTACTGTGTCCAAAAAGAAAAACAATGAGCCACCCTTCTTAACAGGGGAATTAAACCCAATTACTTAGAAACCACATTAGGAAACTAACAGTAGGTCAACAGCTTCATTTGGGAGCTTATTGGAGCCTAGGAATTCTGGCCACGGCAGCTTGTGAAAGGCAGGCTCCTCTTCAAACGTGGTTAGGGTTCAGCAGTGAGTCAGGTCCTTGCCAAGGCACTGTGCTGGAGGAGAGGAAAGAGCTTTCTTTTTGTGCTTTTTATATTTTGAGGTGGAAATACTTCTTGTGACATTCAAGGCTCTTTTCTGATTCTTGCTGCTCATACAAGCAGTCCCATGCGAGTGACTTTGGCCGACAAGAACGTGTGCAGCACAAATACAATCGGCTTCGGACAAGAGTGCAGGTCCATGGTCTGTGGAGAAAGGGCATTATCACTACCAAACACAGACACGCTAATAACCAAATGCGCAAAAGAAACAAATTTAGATGCGATGTTCTGCTTTTTCAAAATAACTTAGATAAAGAAAGTGCAGGAGCTACAGAAACTCTTGGGAACTGAAAGCCACAAATGAAAGTGTACTCTGAAGTTAGGTGTTTGTTTCCATGTTATAATTAAACTAGGGGCCCGGTGCACAAAAATTTGTGCACTCAGGGGGTGGGGGTCCCTCAGACCGGCCTGTGCCCTCTTGTAGTCTGTGACACCTTGGGGGGATGTCCACCTGCTGGCATGCCTGGCCAGCCTGGGTGAGGGGCTGAGGGCCATTTTCAGGCTGCCCACAGCCCCTTCAGGGTTCATGCACTGCGGGGGTGGGAGGGCTGGTGAGTGCAGGCCTGGACATTTCCCACCTGGACGTTTCTGAGCCAGGGGTGGATGCTGGTGCAGGATCCCTCAGTGGGCCCCTGCTGCTGAGCGAACACACCCGGGGTAGAGCTGGGCAGTGGACTGGCTTCGGATTCTCCGCACTGAGCAGCAGACGCTTCCGCATGCCCTTGGAGGCCCCTGGGGGACGGATGAAGGTAGCGGACACTGACAGGTGCTCTTGCACACCCCCGAGGAGGCCCCCGGGGCAGACCCAGGACAGGCGTTCCTGGACACCCCACAGAGGCCCCCGGGAGGCAAAGCCAGGCAGCAGACCCAGGACAGCTGCTCCTGCATGCCCCGTGGAGGCCTCCAGGGGGCAAAGCCAGGCAGTGGACCCTGGACAGGCGCTCCTGGATGCCCTGAGGAGGACCCAGGCCAGACCCCCACACTGAGCTGACACACCTGGCACAGCTATGCTGGCCGCGGAGGCTCCCAGTGCAGAGCCGCCCTGTCAGCCTCCATCTTGGCTGGGTTAATTTGCATACAGCCGCTCTGATTGGCTGGTGGGTATGGCTTGGCTGGTGGGCGTGGCTTAGGTGTCTCAAGTAATGGTCAATTTGCATATTGCTCTTTTAAGATCTACTCTATAAAAGCTAAATATTAAAATTAACCGTTTCTCCGAGACAGGGTAAGCCACGCCCACCAGCCAATCAGAGCGGCTGTATGCAAATTAGCCCAGCCAACATGGCAGCCGCCACTCCCGGACCTGAGTAAACAGCCCTTTCCATTGCGGCAGGAGCGAAAGTGAAGCTGCGGCCTCTCCACTTAAACTGGCTCTAGCAAAACACAGATTTGAAACATTTGAAACAATGTAACAATCATAGAATCCTCCGGAGCTGAAGGAAAGAGCAGCCCGGGCCTAACCAGTAAAAGTAACAATTGTTTCATTATAGACGCTGCGAGGTGAAGCAGAGGAGGCTTCCTTAGTTAGAAGGCCGCCTTAAAGGAACAGTGTATCAATTATAGAAGATAACCCCAGGCCTTCAAGGAACAGCATCAATTATAGGA
>PVJC01043512.1:0-14488 GCA_004026665.1 Murina feae
TTAGGAGTGACCACCATAGGTCATACCTTTCCCCTTTTTTACCCACATGTTTACAAAGGTCATTACTATGAAGATTTATCTTAATTTACACAATAACCATATATAATTATGGTATGCCTATAGGTTTATATTAGGAAATTGCATATTTATTTAAATACTAGAGGCCCGGTGCACGAAATTTGTGCACTCGGGGAGGTCCCTCAGCCCGGCCTGTGCCCTCTTGCAGTCTGGGACCCCTCAGGGGATGTCCACCTGCTGGCATGCCTGGCCAGCCTGGGTGAGGGGCAGAGGGCCATTTCAGGCTGCCCACAGCCCCTTCAGGGTTCAGGTCTCTACTGGGGTGCCTGGCTGGAAACAGGTATCTGGGATTTATTTAACTTTTATAATTGAAACTTTGTTGCCTTGGTTCCCCTGCTCTAAGCCTGGGTTACCCCTGGCAACCCAAGGTCCCAGCCCAGCAGGTATCTGGGGTTTATCTTCTATAATTGAAACTTTATAGCCTTGAGTAGAGCTCAGGGCCCGCAGCGCCCTGGCTTCCTCCATTGCCCAGGGTAACTACAGCTCTGTGGCCACTGCCATCTTAGTTGAGTTAATTTGCATATTTGCTCCTGATTAGCTGCTGGGTGTGGCTTGTGGGTGTAACAGAGTGAGGGTTAATTTGCATATTACTCTTTTATTACATTAAATAATCACAACATAATCATTGATGTAGTAGATATTAGAATTAACAGTACATAATCCTGGGAACAAAGTTCTATCAAATTAGTAAATTGGTGGCATTTTAATAACCTGTTCATAAAATGTGTTCTTTTTGCTTACAGTACAGACACAAGTTAGAAAGAAGAGAATAATATTTCTAGAAGTGGATTTGATAGGCATGGCAACTAGGTAGCTAGATGTTGAAAAGATAAAGGGGACATTTACTGAGTGTCTTGTGTGCAGCAAAGTGTTGTATTTGGTGCTCTAACATAATGTTCAAAAATAACATGTTTAGCCCTAACTGGTTTGGCTCAGTGGATAGAGCATCAGCCTATGGACTGAAGGGTCAGTCCCAGGTTCAATTCTGGTCAAGGGCATGTACTTTGGTTGCAAGCACATCCCCCAGGAGGCAGCTGAATTGATGTTTCTCTCTCATCGATGTTTCTAACTCTCTATCCCTCTCCCTTCCTCTCTGTAAAAAATCAATGAAATATATATTTTTAAAAATAACATGTTTATCTGTTTTTTCTTAGGCATCTTAATATGTTTAGACAGTGAGGTATTTGCAGAAGACAAATATGTAGGTACTTTGTAAACCTAACAAGTATATTTGTAGCTTGTAATAATACATATGTGAATATCATACATAAGTATTTGATAAAAATATTCTATATATGATAGGGCATGTCTTAAACACTGAAGTTAATTACTTTGACATAGCCATGTGGATTTCTAGTACCTCAATTTTCAAGATTTTCCCTCCATTTTCTATCTTTTCTGGCCTTAGTTGGACATTTTATATGATTAAAGAGGGCTTATTATGAGGCAGTGGATAATATAGACACATAAAACATGCTTTTCCACCATAAAAATCTTTTATTATAGAGGGAATATCCAAAATAAAATTATATACTGTGTAGAAAGTGAACAGGGGCACAGACACAGGGTTAAGGAGGGGATGATTCAGAAAAGAGGTGGTATATAATCTGGATCTTGAGCAGTAAGTAAGATTTCTATAGGGAGAAGGAAAGTAAAGGGAAAAGAAAAATCATGAACACAAATAATGCTAGTGTCTAGCATGGTGAGTTAGTTAACTGCTTTCTAAGCTGCCTTTAATCATTTTGGACATAGACGTCATATAAATTGAAATACAGTAATACAATTTAAATGACAACTACAAAATGAATTTGGTCATGGATTTAGGAAAGAAAAGTGTAATATTAAAGTATTCTAGAACCAAGTTTTTCTAGAACAAAAACTTATGCAAGAGGTGACAACAGAGCACAAACAGGAAAAAAACTGGTAACAGTGGTAGATAGATGATAAAAGAAAGAAGACAGACCATATATTGAATATAATAGAAAACAGAATAATTTTAGTGTTTTTACATTCTATTCTCTTTCCATGCTTTGGAAATAACTAAGTTCCAAAATTTATTCTATTGGGAAAAGCTATAATTAAAAATATATATCCCAAGAATGAAAAATATAGGTTAAGAAGTTATAGAAATAATTGGATAAGTAAATCTTAGGAATAAGAAGAAACTGCCAAAACATTTTTAAAAATTCTCACTAGAGTACATTGATAAAGATGTGAAAAAAATGGAACCTTTGTGCACTGTTGGTGGGAATATAAAATGGTGCAACCACTGATTTATGGGAATTAAAAAATTAAAAATAGAATTAACATGATTCAGCAATTCTACTTCTGGATAAATATCTAAAAACTGAAAATAGCATTTCTTACCCCAGCTTCAGGTCAAGATGGCAATGTAGATAAATATGGTACTCCCATCCTCCCACAACCACATCAAAATTACAACTAAACTACAGAACAAACATCATGCAGAACCACTTTAAATCTAGCTGAACATAAGTCCTACAACTAAGGATTTAAAGTAGCCACATCAAAATTGGTAATAGGGGCAGAGATGTAGAATGGCTGGTCCCACACCCACTTGTAACAGATAAAAATCAGGAAGGATATCTCAGCTGCAGAGAGATCCACCCTGAGGAGTGAGGGGTCATAGCCCCACAGCAGAAGCCCCTGGCTAGAGTTTCTAGTGCTGGAAAGAGAAATCCCCATAACTTCTAGCTGTAAAAACCAGGAAGGATTATAGCTCAATTGAGACAAACTAGATGGGGCAGCGGAGCACGAAGGGCCTGGCACTGCTGGTGTCCCAGGCAATTACTCTTAAACGGCTTGCAAATAGATTTACTGGGACTTACTTGCTCTGAACTCCAGCACTAGAACAACAGCTCAAAAGGCACTAGCAACGTAGGGGGAGGAATTGAAGTGTCTGGAATCAGGGAAGAGCTGAAGGAACAGCTTTATTCCAGACAGAGTGCTGGCAGAGGCCATTGTTCCTTTGTGAGCCCACCCCAGACAGAACCTGCAGGTTGGTACCATATCTGAGTCTCCATCAACCTGGCTCTCATTGTTTTCCCACCCAGGTAATTCCCTGGGATCCCACTTACCCAATTTGCTGATCCAATCCAAGCTATTTCCATTACAAATGATTTTCCATATAAATGCCCTGTCTCAGCTCATGTCCTAAAATTTCAAACAAACATTATCTGGCCTCAGCATGCCTCATATTCTTGCTAAGTGGTCCCAAGCTTGGCACCAGTGGCAGTCAGCCTTGGTTCACAGCTTGGCCTCTCCTTGGCACCTCAAAGCCCAGTGCAAGTATAGTTATCTAAAGATTGCTTTAGAGCTAATGTTGGATGACCTCAGTAGAACGTAGATGGTGGTTGACTTTGGCCTACACCTTCTGGAAGGCCCCAGAATCAGCATACCCAGTAGACAGCTTCAGACCACAATAAAGCACCACCCAACCATCTCTAAAAGTTATACTCAGTTTATAAAAGGTATAAACTCAGCAAGCACAGGAGCCCCAAAGAAGTAAGTTCTGTTCTGTGGAGTGGGCCCCTGCACAGTTGATCCTCCACAGTGGTCACAGCCAGTCCTTGAAGTCCATCTTTTCTATTGACATGTCAGCAACAATCAAGGCTCAACTACAATAGGAGGGTGTGCACAGCCCACAAGGGGGGGAAGCACACCTGGAGTGGTAAGCTTGGGTAATATGGGAGGCTATGCCACTGGACCCTACAGAACTCCTAGTACATAAGGACACCCTACCAAGTCCAGGAGACGTAACAGCTCTACCTGATACATAGAAACAAATACAGGGAGGCTGCCACAATGAGGAGACAAAGAAACATGGCCCAAATGAAAAAACAGAACAAAATTCCAAAAGAAAGAAAAAAAAAAAAAACTAAACAAAGTTGAGACAATCAATCTACTGGAGGCAGAGTTCAAAACACTGGTTAAAAGGATGCTCAATAAACTTAAGGGACGAGAGATAAATTAGTGAGAACTTAGAAAGATAGGACACATAAAAACAGAATTAGGAAACATAAAAGAAGAGCCAGTAAGAATTGAAGAATACATTAACTGAAATAAAAAATACATTACAAGGAATCAACATTGGAGTATATGAAGCAGAGGATCACCTCAGATAAGGAAGCCAAAAACACCAATCAGAATAGAAAAAATAAAAATTTCCCAAAATGAGGATAGAATAAGGAGCATCTGGGACAGTTTCAAGCCTACCAACATTCACATCATGGGGGTGCCAGAAGGAGAATAGAGAGGGGAAGAATTGAAAACCTATGTGAAAAAATAAGGACAGAAAACATCCGTATTTTGGTGAAAATATAGACATACAACTTCAGGAAGCATAGAGAGTCCCAAACGAGATGAACACAAAGAGGCCCACACCACATCACAATAAAAAGGCCAATTATTAAAGCCAGAGAGAGAATCTTAAAAGCAGCAAGAAAAAAAAAAACAAAACAGTCATTTACAAGAGAGCTCCCATAAGACTGTCACTTGATTTCTCAATTGAAACTACGCAGGCCAGAAGGAACTAGCATGAAATATTCAAAGTAATGAAAAGCAACCAAGATTACTCTATCCAGCAAAGCTATGATTTAGAATTAAAGGACATATAAACAGCTTCCCAGACAAGAAACTTTAAAGGACTTCACCACCATGAGATCAGCATTACATGAAATGTCAAAGTGTCTTTTTTAATAATAATAGGAAAAAAAATATTAAAAATATGGACAATAAAATGGCAATAAATACATATCTATCAGCAAGTGAATTTGAAAAACAAAATAAACAAGCAAAACAGAATCAGACTCAGATATAGAGAATATTATGACAGCTGCCAGATGGGAGAGAGATTGGGGGAACTGGAGGAAAATGAGGGGATTAAAATGTATAAATTAGAAGTTATAGAATAATTATGGGATGTAAAGTACAGCAGAAGGAATATACTCAATAATATTGCAATAACTATGTATGATGTTGGATGGGTAGTAGATTTATGGGGATGATCACTTAGTTATATACTATCTAATTACTGGGTTGTACACCTGAAACTAATATAATATTGTATGTCAACTGTAATCTAATCTAATAAAAGAGAAATATGCAAACTGGTGTGCCTTCCCTACACCTCAGCCATGCCCACCAGTCAATCAGAGTGACTATATGCAAATTAACCCAGCCAAGACGGTAGCCAGCAGCCACAGAGCTGGAACAAGCAAGAGGCTTGCCCCGGCAATGGAGGAAGCTAAGGTTCCTGCCTGCCTTGGCTGGCTGTGGCCTCTGTTCAAGGCAACAAGGTTTCAATTATAAAAGATAAATAAACCTCAGATACCTGCTTCCAGCCGGCTTGGGCTCAAGGAAGTGCTGGGAGCATGGGCTGTCAGGGGCAACCCAACCTAGGCTCCAGTTAAAGCAACAAAGTTTCAATTATAGAAGATAAATAAATCACAGATACCTGCTTCCAGCCAGCCTCGCTGGGAGCTTGAGTCACTGGGGGCTTTGGCCAGCCTGCAAACAACCATCAGCTCCTCACTCAAGCTAGCCAGGAACCCCACAGCACCCCCCACCTTCCTGAAGGGACTGTGGGCAGCCTGCACACAGCCATCAGCCACTCACCTAAGCTGATCAGGCACCCCAGCAGGACCCCCCTCCCTGAAGGGACTGTGGCCAGGCGGAAAATGGCCCTCAGCCACTCTCCGAGGCTGTCCAGGCACTCCAGCAGGGCCCTACTCCCTGAAGGGGCTGTGGCCAGCCTGAAAACTGCCCTCAGCCCCTCATCCAGGATGGCCAGGCACCCCAGCAGGGACCCCTTCCCTGAAGGGGATGTGGCCAGCCTGAAAACGGCCCTCAGCCCCTCACCCAGGCTGGCCAGGCACCCCGGGGGAGGGGACACCCACCTTGAAGGGGCTGTGGCCAGCCTGCAAACAGTCATCTGCCACTCATCCAGGCTGGCCAGGCACCCCAATATAGACCCTAACCCTGATCCAGGACACCTTTCAGGGCAAACCAGCTGGCCCCCACCCATGCACCAGGCCTCTATCCTATATAATAAAAGGATAATATGCAAATTGACCCTAACAGCAGAACCACTGGGAATGACTAGTCACTATGACACACACTGACCACCAGGGGGCAGATGCTCAATGCAGGAGCTGCTCCTGGTGGTCAGTGCACTCCCACAGGGGGAGTTCTGCTCAGCCACAAGCCAGGCTGACAGCTGCCAGCACAGCGGTGGTGGCGGGAGCCTCTCCTGCCTCCTCAGCAGCATTAAGGATGTCTGACTGCAGCTTAGGCCTGCTCCCCGATGGCATGTGGACATCCCCCGAGGGCTCCCAGGTTGCCAGAGGGATGTCTGATTGCCAGCTTAGGCCCAATCCCCCAGGAATGTGTAAAAACACATTCTACAACTAAATTACTATCAGAAATTGCTGAGTTTTATTAAAGTGGCTTGATATTCAGATAAAAACATAAAAAGATGCCATTTATAATAGTATAAAAATTCAAATAACTAAGAATTAATCTATCAAAACATATGTGATACCTCTGGACAGAGATTTATAAATCATTATTGAGAAACTAGAGGCCCAGTGCACGAATTCATGCACAGTGGGGTCTGACCACCCCTCTGCCCCAAATCAGGGCTGATCGGGGTGGGCCAGCTAGGGGAAGGCACCATGGGTAATTGGCCAGCCAGCCCCACCCCGACTGGGGTAGAGGAGACCAATCAGTGTTAGGGTCACTGAGTAGAGGGGCTGCAGGCAGTTGGCCAGCCAGCTCCGTCCCTTAATCAAACTCCTGATTGAACTCCCGGTTGAGGAGACAATTTGTATATTAGCCTTTTATTATACAGGATAAGGCAAGATAAGAATGATGAACTATGTTTATCGATGCAAATCCAATACTGCTAAGAAATTCTCCTGCTGATTTAAATATTCAATCCTAATGAAAATCTCAATTGGATGTGTGTGTGTATTTATATATTGGCAAGTAGATTTCAAAATTTATTTGAAAATACCAATACCCAAAATAAGCAAGATAATCTTTAAGAAGTAGTTTGATGGGCTTATTATACTAGATGTTGCAACTCACTTTCAAGAGAGAGTAATAAAGAAAATGTGGTATTTGAGAAAAGACAAATAAAATATAGAGCCCCAAAACAAGTCCATGAAAATATAGCTATATATTATCAATGAGAGTAAAAATTGGTACAACCACTTTAGAAAACTATTTGGTCTCATTTAATAAAAACTGAAAGTAAGCAGACTTTATCACCCAGCCATTACACACTTGGTTACATACTCAGCAGAAATTCGTGCATGTATACTACTAGACATGAACCAGGAGGTTCTCTGCTGCATTATTTGTAAGACTCCAAAGAGAAAATATGCTAAACATTAATCAGCAGTATAAGTGATTTTTACATGCTAAAGTCACACAAAAGAATATAATACATCAACCAAAAAATAAACACACATGACATCATGAACAATCTCACAAAGATAACATATAGCAAAATAAGCTAGACACAATAAATACATACTTTATGATTCCATATAAATTCAGTTTTTAAAGAAGTGGGTAAAAGTAACTCTAGTGTTTAGCAATACATACCTAGGTGATGAAATTATAAACAGAAGTAAGGAAAGGATTACTATTAGTGAGAAAAGACATGAGCTAATGTTAGGGGAAAGCTGCCAAAGGACCTTCTGTTAGCTTGGCAGTGTCCTAGTAACAATGATTGTGATAAAGGATGACAGGCTTTGTGACAGACAAGAAGCTATACACTTCTTTAATTAATTTTGCTATATTTCACAATAAAAGATTAAACTTAATTGTGGCAAAATATGAGTTATTCAAGTCAAATGAAAGTCAAAAGAATGCCTCAAATGTGTCTAACTCATATAGGGGAATGTTAGTGTCTTTTACTAAAGCCCTTTGTTAAATTTTATTCCTGGTCCTGACTATTAGAGAGACTGAGAGATACTAGCAGAAAGTTATTAATACCTAAAAAACAGTGAAGGCCTAAAATGCCATCAATTTTGCTCCTGTAATGGAGCTAGATTTCACCGTAAATGACTGGGAAGGAAGATTTAAATGTCTTCTGCTCCTGTTTCCTTTCAATTTCTTCATTGTAATCAAACATTCCTATTTTAAAGTCTAAACAAGTGATTTTGAAACCCCCTGACTCCTCTTGGGTATACCTTTAATGCCCAGAGCTGCTTTAGGCAAGAGACTCAGGCCTTGGTTTACAGGGGAGTTTACAGCACTGAGAGGTGCACAGTGTAGGAAACTTAGCATACACAAAGGATACAAGTCTTCAAGTTCTACAGACAATTAACAGAGACAGGGCAAACCATGAATAACAGAAAAGTGGTAAGAAATATGGCCCATTATGCTGCCACTGAACACTCCACTTTATCACACACCTTCTCTGCCAACATGAAGAGTTTGGATTACAAAGCAAATGGGCTGCCCACTAACCCTCCGAGGGCCTCATCCCTACTGATACTGCTTGTTTGAGTCATGCTCTGCTTAGTACCAGTCTAAGGTTTAGTACTACTCATCCTTTACATGACAGATCTGCTCAAATCGATGTTCAGATATCGCATGCTACTGCCCAAATAAAGAGAGACCAAAGGTTTTTATGCACAAACCAACTGGTAGCCTCCAACACAGAAAGATTCACTGGTGCTCTCCCCTAAGCTCTGAAGAGAAACGAGATGGAAAACTACAGCTTTTAATCAATTAGAATATCTAATATAATAAAAGAGTAATATGCAAATTGACCATCACCCAAGACACCTAAGCCATGCCCACCAGCCAAGCCACGTCTCCCAGCCAATCAGAGCAGCTGTATGCAAATTAACCCAGCCAAAATGGAGGCCTGCAGCCATAAAGCTAGAGCAAACCAGAGGCTTCTGTTGCAACTGCCTGCCTAGGCTGGCTGAGCCTCTGGTCACGATAACAAAGTTGCAATTATAGAAGCCACGGAACTGAAACAAACAGGAGGTTTTGTTACCTGCCTAGGCCTCAGCTTAAAGCAACAGTGCTTCAATTATCTAATAAAAGCATAATATTGAAATTGACCATTTCTTCAGGATGCCTAAGCCATGCCCACCAGCCAATCAGAGTGGCCATATGCAAATTAACCCAGCCAAGATGGAGACTGGCAGGGCGGCTCTGCACTGGGAGCCTCCGTGGCTGGCACAGCTGTGCCAGGTGTGTCAGCTCAGTCGGGCGGGGGAGGGGGAAGCCTGGGGCCTCATCTGGGTGTCTAGGAGCACCTGTCCTGAGTCCACTGCATGGCTCTGTCTCAGGAGCCTCCTCAGAGGCATGCAGGAACACCCCTCCAGGGTCTTCTGCCTTCATCCGCCCCCCAGGGGCCTCCACAGGGCATGCGGCTGCGTCTACTGCACAGTGCGGAGCATCCGAAGCCAGTCCACTGCCCGGCTCCACCCTGGGTGTGTTCGCTCAGCAGCAGGGCCCCACCGAGGGATCCTGCACCAGCATCTACCCCTGGCTCACCACCCAGCTCTGCGCCAGGTGTGTCCCCTCAGCGGTGGGGGCCCACCAGGCGTGTGCGATCGTGGGCCCTCCGGTGGGAAATGTCCAGGCCTGCACTCACCAGCCCTCCCACCCCCCAGTGCACGAACCCTGAAGGGGCTGTGGGCAGCCTGAAAATGGCTCTCAGCCCCTCACCCAGGCTGGCCAGGAACACCGGCAGGTGGCCATCCCCTCACCCCCTGAGTTGTCCCAGACTGCAAGAGGGCACAGGCTGGGCTGAGGGACCCCCTCCCTGCTGAGTGCACAAATTTTTGTGCATCAGGCCCCTAGTATATATATAAAAAAATGTGTTTGCATGTGCCAATGCTACATGATATGATGTATGGTAGGGTGTGGAAGGACACAAGAAGAGGATGATTATAGGCAACCTATCATACGGAGGTCATTGGGCTACAATAAGAGAAATCATTTTAGACAAAGTGAAGTGATGAGTGACTTAAATTGAATAACCCCCACATCTACTCTATATCCTGAAGCAATGAAAGGGTAAATTCAAGTTCAGAATGCCTTCATTGTTTTAACAACCAGAAATATGTTCCTTTCTTTGGCAACCCTATGGAGGGTTAAGCTGATCTGCTGTGCTGAGCAAACAGAGGGCTGCTCCCCAACAGCATCTGCTGGGGACTTGAGAAAGCTGTTCTCCCTTAATAGATCCCATTTTCCATTTTTATTTCTTCTGGTGTGTAAACTCTTAAAGAAATGATGCATTGCATGGAAATTCATCCACAGCTGAGAGTGCAAATAAGGGAGGAAAAACAAAATCATAAAAGACATTAAAAGGTACATTTCAGAAAGCAAGTTTACTCAGTTTCTTAGGCAATGAACCATTCATGTTTTCAATTTTAACAGAGAGGCAGAAAATATAAAAACAAAGTGATTCCCAGGGAAAAGATACACTTAACATAGCTGAGAAAACTTTGTTATTTTTAAACTTTTCCCCTTAAGAAAAAGGGAAATTGTGTGGCTGTGGATTTCAACTGTCTCCTGAGGAAGCTGGCATTTTTGCAGTTTGTGTATAAGATGCAAACATTTGCTAAACTATTTGGGAGAGAAGGTGCATATATAATAAAGCAGCAGGAAGCATGTATTATATTTACCATCCCGTAGCTGAGAGCCCCAGTACTTCCACATGGTCATGCATTGGCCCATAATAGTGAACTGTATTTTGAGAAACTAAGGGCTCAAAACTAATGGTTCAAAAGTAAATCTCTGAAAACCAAAACTTGTTTCAAAGAGTGCACACCTTTATAATGTGTACATATATTTAAATGTGTGATGTGCACTTACAGTATGTTGGTCTCAAGAAAACTCATCTAAGCAATTCCTTTTGTTGCTAGAGGAATGAAATTGAAATTTCCTGACATTAAAAACCATTTTCCCTGCATTTACTAACTGATGCACAATGATTTGTAATTCACTGATCTCAGCAAAGCTTAAACATGAAATAAAAAATGATAAAATATCTCTTGCAGTCTTTATCTGCAATCTGTCAAGTACATGAGTGGCCTTTAAAAATAAAATAAAATGAAAGTACTTTAAACACACTACACATGTTTATGGGATAAGAACTAACTAGAAGTCATTGACTTTCTTCTTCCTTTTAATAAACATTATTAAATTTTATTAACAAAATCTTTGTACATTTTCCTTAATACACATGGAATTTTGCATCTATGTAAAATGACAACACATTCAAAATTTACCATTTATACAAATGGTTACAGAAAAATAATCAGTGGGTTAACTAAGTAAAATTAATCACCTACTTTTCAAGTTATCTAAAAAAATTTTGACTTTCTTAAAAATTCCCCTGAACATTTAAAAATAAATTAATTTCACCCTTCAATTAAATCTAATTAGAAATATTATAAATCAAAATATCAATGTTACCTTATGAATTTTTCATAATGCAAAACAGATTCACAAAACCTTATTTACAGGAATGAGGTAAGAATTGTGCAATATTTAACCAAGAGACATATTGCAGAATTAACATGTTCTTCCAGCTAAGTACAAAGTGGAAGTCTAATTACAGCTGGGTCTTTTCCACTAATAATTCACACATTAAAGGGCAGTTCAATGATTATGTCCCCAATTATTTAATTTATAACAGCCATACTGTCACACCAAGAGTGTGGCTACCCAAACTAGAAGGACTGTCCTACAGATTTCACCTGTTTCACAAACTGCAGCAGTGGGTTGCTGGTCTTGTTTTGTTTGTTTGAAATCAATGTCAGAAATGGGAAGTTATTTAAATTAAAAGCTAAAAATTCATACCTAATCCACTCATTTTTCTTGTGACTCATTAGTGGACAAATACCCAGGTAATAGCTTTGCCTGAGTTATCTACAGTGGCATAGAAAGTTTTTAATAAAGACAGAACCATGGGGAAGGCTGCTGGTGCAACACTGACTATCCCTGCTTCAAAACTGGTTTTATTTATATTACATCTGAATATCCAGAATATATGCTGAGGCAAATATTCATTGATTGTAGATGTACAAAATTATCTTTTCTAGATGAATAAATTTTCCCATTGGTTTTGTTTATATGAATAATTAGTAATATCTAAAGCATTTTGTTGGGTCTGTTTTATTTCTCTTGATTTGTGCAATGGGTCAACTGGGTTAATGTGCATAGGAAATACACATACATGAAAGCATCATGTATTCAAGTAATACCAGTAATAGCTATTAACCAATGACAGCTATTGTTTATTGAACACTTATACTGTAGCAGATTCTGTGCTAAGAGTTTTAAATGCATTATCTCAACAAATTTTTGACATGAATAAGTATGTTATTCCCTAGCTTAAAATTTAAATTTTTGAGGTCAGCATATAATCAGTGGTAAATATTGGATTTGAGCCTAGATTGCTTTGATTATAGTGCTTGTTTTCTTAAATTACACTCTCTATGAATAACTAAGTTAGGAGTCTAGAGCTTTTATCTAGGCAAAAACCTGCCCACACCATGAGAAGAGATTGCAATGGGGGATGAGTGGACCCAAGCACCAATGTGACTAAAGCCAGCTTCACTGAATTTCACTGAGGGCACCCTCTGAGCTAGGAAGAACAGTCCAGGGAGATTTATAATAAGGGTGTATATCCATCTGCAATTAACTGCTTATTTGCAAATACACATACACATAAACACATACATCTTAACTAATAAAAGCGTAATACTGAAATTAACCGTTTCTCCGGGACTGGGTAAGCCACGCCCACCAGCCAATCAGAGTGACTGTATGCAAATTAGCCCAGCCAACACGGAGGCCGCAACTCACGGACCTGAGTAAACGGCAGCTTCTGTTGCAGCAGGAGTGAAAGTGAAACTGTCGCCCGCCCCCTCCACTCATCCTGGCTCAAGCAAAAGACATGTTTGCAACAAAATAACAATCATAGAATCCTCGGGAGCTGAAGGAAACAGTAGGCCTGGCCTGAGAACTGAGTAACATTGTCTCATTATAGACACCGTGAGGTGAAGCAGAGAGGAGGCTTCGTTAGTAGGCTGGCTTAAAGGAACAGCATCAATTATAGAAGATAAACAAACCCCAGAAACCTGCGTCTAACCAGCCTTGCTGAGACATTGGATCAATGGGAGGTGTGGGTAGCCTTAAAGCCTGAAAGCGCCAATCAGCCCTTCACCCACGCTGGCCACAACCCAATGGGGTGAGGGACGTTCCTGGGGGGCTTGGCCAGCCTGCACACAGCCATCAGCCTGTCACCCAGGCTGGTCAGGCATGCCAGCAGGTGGACATCCCCAGAGGGGTCCCAGACTGTGAGAGGGCACAGGCCGGGCTGAGGGACCTCCTGAGTGCACAAAGCAGCTGCAGGGTGGAACAGCGCAGGACCCAGGACCAGTGAGTGAGAAAGAAGAGGCAGGGTTGGCAGCCTGCTTGGCGGCTCCCCAGGCCCTTTGCGGGGAACCGGGGAGCTGGAAAGAGGCGATGGGGGCCGGGGGCCTGCTTGGCGGCTTCTCAGGCCCTTTGAGGGGCATCGGGAAGCAGGTAAGAGGTGGCAGGGGGTCGGCGGCCTGCTTGCCGGCTGCCCAGGTTCTTTGCTGGGCACCGGGGAGCGGGAAAGAGGCAATGGGGCTCGGGGCCTGCTTGGTGACTTCCCAGGCCCTTTGCGGGGCACCAGGGAGCGGGAAAGCAAGGCAGCAGGGTACCGGTGAGTGGGAAAGAGGCAGCGGGGGTGTCTTGGCCTCCTTGGCAGCTGCCCAGGCCCTTTGCGGGGCACCGGGGAGCAGGAAAGCAAGGCTGCAGGGGCCAGGGGCCTGCTTGGGGGCTCCCCTTGGCGGCACCGGGGAGTGGGAAAGGAAGGCAGCAGGGGACCAGTGAATGGGAAAGAGTTGGCGGCCTGCTTGGCGGCTCCCCAGGCCCTTTGGGGGGGGCACTGGGGAGCGGGAAAGCAAGCTCTTGGGGGCTGGGGGCCTGCTTGGTGGCTCCCCAGGTCCCTTCCAGGGATCAGGGAGCAGGAAAAAACTGGCCTGACCACGAGGTGGGGTTTTCTCTGCTTTCTGGTGGCTGGAGGAAGATGGGTAGTAGGCAAGCTTGGGAGGCAGACAGCACCCAGCCCTGGCCACAGCTCAAAAAAGAGAACAACATGCAGGGGAGGGCAAGAGTCTGAGAGATCAACATAGAGGGGGTGCCTGCTCCAAGCCTGGGGGCAGATCCCCAGCAGGTAGACTCACACAGGAGGACCTCTCCGAGCCTCAGATATGGCTGGGGGTATGTCCCCAGTGGCAACACACACACACACACACACACACACACAAAAGGCGCCTGGCAGACTGGGGCCATCATAGGACATCCACTGAGGGGT
>PVJC01043513.1:0-14480 GCA_004026665.1 Murina feae
TGATGATGATGATGATGATGATGATTATAATGGTGATGATGCCTCCATTTAGAGGGTAAGAAAAAGAGGGTCAGATGACCTGCAAAAGTTGGGCTGTTAGTAAATAAAGAGACATACTGTATATTTAAGTCATATCTGATTCCAAAGCCTATGCTCTTTTCCTATACTGGATTGCCTGTAGGTCAAAGTTAAACATTTATAGTGCTGACTGTAGTTTCAATAAATGCTGTTGATTCAATGTACAGATACACCAAGCTGATTTTTCTAGACATTGGTGGGAAAATCTACAGCAGATGAATAAGTCAACATTTCATATCATTTTGATAAATGTAAGGACCCAGATTTGAAATACTTATTTGTTTAATTTTCCAGAATGGTAGCACAAATGGTCCAAGCCATCAAGATGTTTGGTTAGTACCAGTTTCTTTGGGAAAGTGGTGAGGGTTTCTCAGAATTTTGGATTTCTTTTGCTTTGATATTTTCTGAACCTGTTGTTATCTTATAAACCACTGATTAATTTACTCATTAATTTTTAATTCAATATTTGTTGCATACTTAATATGCTAGAATTTTATATTTTATATGTAGGAAAGTGGAAGATGAATTAGCTGCAGGTTCTCCCTTTACGGTAAAGTCAGTCCAGAGGGGGAATCCTAGTAAATAAGTGGAAGACAGAGTGCAGAGGCACATGTGGTTTTTGATGTTTTCCACAAATCAATGCCAGCAAGACAATTCTTACAAAATGATGATAGAAATGATCACTGATGAGATAATGCGTGAGTTTAGTTGTTTATTCCTCCATAGCACAATGTAGATGATAATCGTCATGATACAAGCCAGACTGATCTTTTAGGAAAGCGAGTGCAGATAAAATCACTTGAGTGTATATTTTTTTCTACCAGCTCAGTAAATAAGGACATAAAATAATAACCATTGGAAGTAGGTTTCACTTTGTAAATAGACATAGTTTGCATGTGATGGGAAAGGGAAGATAATCTAACTGTGGGCACATACTTCATTTAGTAAGTTTAGTCAACTTCTAATTATTTAACTATTAGAGGCCCATTGCAGGAAGATTCCTGTAAGAATAGGGATTCCTCAGCCTATTCCTACAAGAATAGGGCTTCCTGAGCCAGAGCAAAGCAGAGATGGGAGCAAAGCCCTAGAGGCAGGCTTTGCTTCCTTCTTCGCTGCCTCGCTTCCTCCCATCTCTGCTGCCTCTGCTCCCTCCCTTCTCTGCTGCTTTGCTCCCTGCCGTCTCCACTGCTTCGCTCCTTCCCTTCTCTGCTGCTTCACTCCTTTCTGCAGCACTTGGCTTCCTTCTAGGCTGTCTTCAGTCTTCGCTCCAGCCTGTGTATGCAAATTAACTGCCATCTTGGCTGGGTTAATTTGCATACAGTAGCTCTGATTGGCTGGTGGGCATGGCTTGGCTGGTGGGCATGGTTTAGGTGTCTTGGAGTGAAGGTCAATTTGCATATTACTCTTTTATTAGATTAGATTCCAATTTTCCCCAAGCGTAAGTTTTTCAATTAGCAGCAGAAATAAAATGTGGGCTAGTTTGAATTTGCAAGTAAGTCATGGTCTAAATGTTTACTTTCAAGTCTACTTTATGGAACTCTTAAATCATTTTCTCATAGACAAGAAGACTGACATGGTGGCTGTATCACCAAGTCTGCTCACAAAAACATCATGTACCTAACTGTCATGCACTAAAGTTTAACTGTTTCTCTTGTTCTTTGACAGATGAGCCATGGGTACAAGAACTTGATGGCAAAGTGTACATAGTTCTTCTAATGCAATTAGATCACTGACTTTCCCATTGTTCAAGCTGGAGGTGTATCCAGGAGGGAGGTGATGAAAGGACTGGGTAGTCTTGCCATTTTCAAACCCACAGTCACACTCTCCCTTTTTATATTATAGTCCCTGGACTGGTACTCTTTTCTCAAGTACAGTAGATATTTCTGATAAGGTTTTATCTCTTCTTGTGTTGAGAACAAGAGAAAACATACCTAAAACCAGATATACTGCTTTTAGGGAGGGAGGGAGAGAGAGAGAGAGGGAAAAAGAGAGAGAGAGAGAGAGAGAGGGAAAGAGAGAGAGAAAGAGAGAGAACAGGTGACCAGTAAATCAGTCTCTCTGGTGCATTCTTTTCTCTTGCTTTAATGGAAAACACAAAATCATCATTTGGTAAGGATGAAGGCCACTTGTCTACATTTCTGGGAAAAATGAGAAATACGGAGCCCCAAGCATGACATCACTAAATCTTAAGGACGTGAAGGTGCCCTGGGACCATGAGCAGCAGAGCCAGACAGAACAGGAATAGCTGGGCTGTGGGTGGAGATGCAAGAAACGTGCAGGTCTGGGAATCTCATCTCTCTTTTGCAGTATTCAGCTCATCCTGTATCATACCTCATATACAGATGTACCCATTAGAATCAGCTAGAGGGTCAGAGATTAGTCCCAGGTACCAGGAGGGGCGGGAAGAAAGAAGAAAGTGGCTGGAGAATTTCTGTGGCCGTAAGCAAATCAGGGGAGAAGATGAGTAAGCAACAGTTCCTCTCCTCTGGACACAGAAGCTGAGAAGCTCGTTTCCTTATTTAAGGAAGTCAGGATAAGCAGCTGTCAATAAGAATGCAGAGTAAGGGCACCTAAACCTCTAGGGAGAGGGAAGGAAAAAATGAAAAAAACTTCCTGGAGATCTTATTTGCATAAATACGGTGTAAATGGGGAGGGACAGAAAACAGGCACATAGTAAGTGAAAGAGGTAGAAGAGAGCATGACCCCCTTTAGGGTTGCTGGAACTTAAGTGGCAGGTCATGCAAAGCTGAGCTAGAGGGATAGGATCCTTCAGGACTGTGGGCCGCATGGAGGAAGCTGTATATTACTCTCTAGAAGATAGGGAGCTACTAAAGTGCAAGCAGAAGTAACGTTGAGAGATTTGCACTTTGGATGGATGAACTGGCGCTGTGTTGGAAGTAGATTTAAGGATGGCTGCTGCAAAGGATACCAGTAGAAGCCTGAGCAAGAGTCCAGAAGAAAAATGACAAACACTTACTGAGGACCATTATTACAGTGTTGACAGCAAGAAAGGGGGATATGGTTTCTCATTCAAATACGTAGGTACTTCTGGTTATTATGAGTGAAACACATTCACTTATATTGGACTCCTCCCCTAAACACATTCTAGATTAAAAAAAGAAAAAAGAAAAAAATTGAAGCAAAGGTGACAAAAGGATAGAGATAACGCAGCTCATATGAATAATCTTTTACTCTGGAAAGTAGATGGTAGATGGACTGTTGGTGGTGACTTGTAGTCTGTGGAGAGCTGTTATTCTTAGCCTCTGGGGTGGAATGGGGTGAGGAAGTCTGTAAGAGGGAAGCAGATTCATGGAGCTTAAGAAAACAAGAATATGCTCAGTTACCAGGGAAGGGCGTAGAAGGATGAAAAGAGGAGGACCAACTTTATACCAGGTAAATTCCTACATCCCCAAGCACGTACTGCACCACCAGTTAACTACCCATCTGCAACTTCATCAGGAGACTAACCAGACAGGTCCTGCCCTGAGAATAGGGGGCAGAGCTGATAATAGGAAAGGAACAAGTAAAATGCAAGAAGATAAGTTGCATTTTATATATTGGCCTCAGAATGATTGGATCTGAGAGAGTGCATTAAAACTCTCTCTTCTCTGCTTTTCTTTTGTTTGTTGACTTAGCAACAGAGCTGTAAGCGTAATAGAGATTACATCTTTTAGCGTGTGACCAGAAACTAAAATGAGGAGTCTTATTTAACTGTTATTCAAAATTTTGAAGGTATTATGATGATCAAAGCCTGGTGATACCCCCACCCCGCCCCTTAGTGTTCAGAGGCTGGGTCTGTTACGAGGACAAAGTGTTTGGAGGACAAAAGTACTACATACCACATGCATAACTTTTTTCAAAAATTGTATTTCTTCCCTTTTTACAAGGCCCACCCTTAAGGGTACCCTAATGACGGATGTTATAAATGCCTCAGCCGGAATTCATTTAGCCTTCCTCCATAACAGCCATTGCTCTAGTACTCGTATGTTGTTTATCATTTATTGCTCTCAGTTGAAGTTTTTTTCGTGTGTGTATAGTATATCCCCTCTCCAAGGTTTTAAGGACCTTAAAACTCTATCTCTCTTCTCTGCTCGGGAGAGGAGACTAGATCAAGCACAAGAGAAAATGTGAAGGGTTATTATAAGGAAAAACACCAGGTTATATCTAAATGAGAACCCCCATGTTAGAATAGTAAATTGAAAGTTTGCAGGCTTTAATGATTCCATTACAGCCATGTGCCGCTTAACCATGGGAAATATGTTCTGAGAAATGCATCGTTAGGCAATTTCATCCTTGTGCAAACATTGACAGAGTACACTTACACAAATCTAGAAGGTATATAGCCTACTATACACCTAGGATCTCTCCTACGCTACCAGCCTATATAGCAGGTTACTGTACAAAACAGCATGAGACTAAACCAAGCACAAGAGAAAATGATGCAATCAAGAAATGCATGAGATGTGAGGCCACTATCAGCTTAATACGACATACTGTTTTACAGCAGATTCTTTTATAAGTGGAAAGAGCACTCTAAACCCCCGGTAAGAAATCTAGGATTGTAAATAAACCAAAAATGGTTTTTTATTGTTATTATCAAGTATTATGTACTGTATGTAATTGTATGTGCTCTACCTTTCTATGACTGGCAGCAAATAGGTTTGTTTACACCAGCATCCCCACAAATATGTGAGTAATGTGTTGTCCTTGGCTGTTACCATGGCTACGAAGTCACTAGGTGATGCAAATTTTTCAGCTTCATTATAATTTCTTGGGACCATCTTCATATTTGTGGTCAATCATTGATGGAACGGTTGTTTCGTGGCATAGGGTTGCACTCACAGCTTACTTAGAAGGCTATTTTATATAGCAATTGTTTTCAAACGTCATATACCTTCTTTTGCTACTTTCTTGTAAAACATTTGTCTTTGGTGAGATAATTTTATTTCATTTTTAATATATTTTTATTGATGTCAGAGAGGAAGGGGGAGGTAGAGAAAGAAACATTAATGATGAGAGAGAATCATTGATTGGCTGTATCTTTCACACCCTGTATTGGGGATGGAGCCCACAATCTGGGCATGTGCCCTTGACCAGAATCAAACCCGGGATCCTGCAGTCCACAGGCTGACGCTCTATCCACTGAGCCAAACCGGCTAGGGCAGATATTTTATTTTTAAATAATAGCTAAATCCTTTTAGTCTAGTAACAGGCTTCACAAGGCAGAATTTTTAAAGTAGATTTTTAATACAGATGTGCTTCTGAGTTAGATTTTTAAAAGAAAGAAGTTCAGGGACACTGTTCATAAATAAGGTAGTTGGCTATAATGTGATGATGTTATCTTCCATGGTTTGTAAATTGGCCTTGAAAGTTTTTTAAAGGAGTCCCAAAAGTTTTTAAACAATGAGGCTTGTGAAAACATGTATGTAGCATTTATTATATAGTATTATTATGTACCATGCACAGTATAAGTACTTTATATCTATTAATTCATTTATACCCACAATTAACTTATAAGGAAGGTATTATTATACCCATTTTATAGATGAAGACTGACCCACAAAAAATTTAAGAAACTTATGTCACAAACTAGGAAGTAGAGTTGGAATTCAGTTTCAAATCTAGGTACTTCACCGAGGATGATATGCTAAACTGTCTTTGTAATGTTAATTTTTCCAATATAATCAATCATGCCTTCAAATAAAATCCATGTTCTTATTTTTATACAGCCTGTAATCTAATTTTTTGATGTTTGAAAAAAAAACAATAAAAGAGGAATGTTTTGTAGCACATGGATATTATGTGAAATGGAAATTGTAGTGTCCACACATACAGTGTTTTTGGGGGCACATAATGTAAATTGGTTTATGGATTGCCCATGCTGCTTTTGCAGTACAACAGCAGAATTGAGTAGTTGTGACAGAGGCTGAATCTCATGGAAAGCTTAGAATTTTGACTTCTGATCCTTTTAAAAAAAGTTTGCTCTGACTTAGCAGAATAATAATCTGGATAACTTTATCCTAACACATTTCTCAAAAGAAATTCCAAAGGAAATCAGATACAATAGTTTATATTGTAGTGATTTGATTTGACATTGTTTATGTTAAATTAAATTCTTTCTCATGTATATAATATGCATCTATTTGTTCAATAACTGTTTAATTCATATATGCCAGTCATTGCTTGTAGAAAAATTTTAAAAATGCTGGAAAGTATACAGAATAAAATAAAAACTGTAGTGTCATTATGGCCAGCTCTCATACTCTCAAGAGTACCTATTTAGTGTTTTGCATATCATTAGGAGATCAATAAATCTTTATTAGTAATTAATTTCATTGTATTTTACACATAGAACATGTTTCTCATTATGTGTCAAGTGACTCTTATAAAAAGATAAAAGAAAACCATGTAGAGACAGCTTTATGATGAAAAAAAAGTAAAACCTAAATACAACTAGAAAGAGGCAATGGAGTCCCGTGGTTAAAGGCAGAACTTGGAGCCAGACTGTCTGTCTCCAAATCCTGCTACACTGCTTCCTTCTAGCCTGTTAACCGAAGCACTCAGCTGAACAGAGCATCCTCTCTCTCTGGCTTAAGTTTCCTCATCTGCAGACTTATGTGTTTGAGATGAAAGGATATGTAAGATCTCAAGGTTTTTATGATCATACTAGAGGCCTGGTGCACAAAATTTGTGCACATGGGAGGGGGATTTCCCCAGCCTGGCCTGTGCCCTCTCAGTGTGGGAGCCCCGAGATCAATCTCCCCAAAGAGGTAGGCGCCACCCACCCATCCGGGGCTCCTCAATGGATTGCCCCAAAGAGGTAGGCCAGAGCCAGGGGTCCTGCCTCCGTACTGCACAGAGTGGCTGGGACCGTCTCCACGTTGCACATGCAGCACCAAGTCCCTGCCCACCCGTGCATGCCTGGCTGCACACTCAGCCTCCTGGCGATGGATTGTTATGGTTTGAGGGCACCACAGCTTGAGGGCGGGATGGCCACATAGGCTTTTATTAATATAGATAAGTTCACAGGAAAGACCAGATACCATGTTTTTCAATTTTTAACATTTCTATGAAGACACATTGTTTTGTGTGGTGTAAGACACCAAGCAGATAAGAACAAGGTCAGATAAATATTTGCCATTGGCTAAACATTAACCATTGCTTCGTAATATTAGATTAATTCTTTGATCCTTCTTTGAAAAATAAAGTGTTCCTTCATTCATGTACCAGTATGGTCCTTCTATTTTTCAAAGTTAAGTGACTAATATCTAGTAGTAGTAGTAGAGATAATTTTGATACCTAAACACATTGGCCAGAACTAGAGTTAAAGATGAATAATTTATTATGAAATAAATAAAATATCGAGAAATTCTCCTTTTATTCTTCAATTCAATTAAAAACCCACAACAACTCATAGACACAAACAATCTGGTGATTACCAGAGGAAAAGGGAAAGGGAGAGTGAGCGAAGTAGAAGAGGGTAAAGAGAGGATAAATGGTGATGGAAAGAGACTTGATTTTGGGTGGTGAACACCCAATACAATAGACAGCTGATGTATTATAGAATTGTACACTTGAAACCTACATAATGTTATTATGCCACTCCAATAAATTCAATAAAAAATTAAGCCCTCTTTTGTTTTTCAAAAGATATTATACAAATTTGATCCCAGATGGTATTACTCTGCCTAAGTTCTTAGTCGTTCTTATTCACATGGGTCACTTTGACCTGAATGGTGGCTAGAGATGGCTCTACCCTTTGAGTCTGCACCCCCGACAGCTTACAGAAGTTAAGCCTAGGCAAGGCCTTCTCTGTCCAACGCTGGGAGAGGAACTCCCAGGCAGAGGAAGTAGAGATGGACATTTCAGAAGGGGTTTCAAACTATCTAAAGATTTTTTTTTTTCTGAACAACATATGTGGCATTTTTTCTGGACCAGAAACTGTTTGAACTCATATATGATACCTGTAAAAGGTTTTACTACATTTTACTGCTTGTTTACTTTTCTAAAGTCCCCTTTTGACTCTAAAGGTCTAGACTGTACATCAGTGGCACAGTTCTCAACTTACTCAGTGATGGTGGCGTGTGAAACAGGCTAATGGATTTGTCCACGGACACATCCTTCTCCACATTTCAGCCCCTCGGGGTTCTGTCCACTAGATATAGTGAACTTCTTTTTATTTCTGTAATTGGCCATGCCTTTCCACTTCAGACCTTCAAATATGATGTTTATTCTGTCTGAAAACTCATTCCCTACCTCTTTGGTTGGCTGATTCCTATTGATGAACATCCCTTCATGTAACATAGCAATTGGTACCTACTGTATGCCAACCTAGGAAGCCACTTCTGGCCCTTTTAACTAGCAACCTGTACTTCTATTTCAGTCCCTAACATACTATTATCTGTCATGGCCAGTTTCATTGTCTTATGTGCTTGGTTGAGAGCAGGAAATGGTTCTATCATTCTCACCTTTGTCTATTTCTGGGGCCCAACACTGGCATCGAATAACTGCTGAAGAGATTCTCGTGAGCAAATGCATTTTTAATAGAGGATGCATATAAATAGAATTGCCTTAGAATTAAAGAAAAAGTTGAAATGAACTTGTTTGGTTTGAAATTCATTTACGGGTCAAATTCATCAGCCCAATTCATTATTTTGAATGCCACTGATACTTAGCTCACTGATAAAGTTCAGACAGATAGAAAAGGAGAAATTGTAAATCAATAAACGTTATTATTTCAAATGAAATAAGACAGCATAGATAAATGTAAATATTGAATCATTATGTTGTGTATCAGAGACTAATAGTGTTTTATGTTACTTATATCTCAGTTAAAAATATTGGGAGGGTTGTATTCATAATCACCACATTGCTGCATAATCAGTTAAAAATACGTTTTCCAGAGCTCAATAATTACCACAAAGAGCTAATAATTCAAATCTTCTAAATATTAAAACCACATTTAAAAAAATAGATTTGATATCTGAACCAAAACTTAAAAAAAAACTATCCCACAGCAAGTAATCATTTGTTATCTGTATTAATTATCTTGTCAAAACTGTGTGGCTTAAGCAACATCAATTTATTTCTCACTATTCTGGAGGCTGGAAGTCCAAGATCTAGGTCCATCAGATTTGATTTCTGGTGAGGACTCTTCCTGGTTGGGAGATGGCTGTGCTTTTGCTGTATCCCACGAGGACATTCATGTGAGTACATGAGGGAGAAGGAGAGCCGGCTCTCTGGTGTCTCTTCTTGTAGATGCATGAATCCTATGGGGTCAGTGCCCACCCTCATGACTTCATTTAACCTTGATTACTTCCTTTTGCTAAATACAGTTACATTAGGAGTTAAGACTTCAATAGATGAAGTTTGAGAGGAGCCAAGTCAGTCTGTAGCATTATGATTCTAGCGTAACATTTTAAGTAATGAAACTTGAAGGTCCAGTAAGTATTCTTATGGCATGTATAAACACAAAATAGTATTGATTCATTAAAACAATTATTTATTTATTTGTTTGTTTGTTTATTTTTCGCTCTTAAGCACTGTGATGATAATGCAAGAGAGGGTATTTTTCTGGAGTTTGAAGTAATAGCAATAAAGCATTTCTCCTGGAACTTTTAATGTCATCTTTTTTTACTTTAAGACCTGGTCATGAAATCAGAAATTGTCCAGTCCAATTCCCCCGTTTGAAGATGAGAACATTTCGTCCCACAGAGTCTGAGCTGCCCACATTCCTGAGCAAGCTACTCAAAGCCTTTCACAATATGCCCCCATTTACATTTCGTCTGAAATGTCCTTCCTTCTCCCGCACTGTGTGCTCACCATGCCAGATTCCTTGACAACTACCTTCGAGGCCCTGATTAAAAGCTCTCCAGATGGTTTTGCCTGCACTCCCCAAACAGAACTGATAATTCATTTCGCTCTATTTAGAATTTTTCCAAATGCTTGAATATCACTTGTTGAATTATGTCATAGCAATTCATGTTAGTTCACAGTCTCCATTAAGTTATGAGCTTCTTGAAGTCAGCAACCGGGTTCTATTTGTATCCACTAATCCTACCCTATAGGATGGCATCTTCATAAATGATTTCCAAACTAATAAAGTCATGTGGTTGCTCTATGGTACATGCACAATGGAAATTTGGGTTTCCTGAGCAATGATCTGTCCACCCTGAGACCACCCTTCACTCTTGAGGTGCTAGCTTTAGAGTTCTAGAAAGTCTCCTGGGGCAAAACACTTCATAGCGTAAGTCAGAGAGCCTTAGCAGTCTTTCCCTGAGTCAGAGTTTACATCCTAACTCTCTGTCTGACCCCTACATGCTGCAAATACACTGTGCTGGAGAAAACGGCTCCATTTCTTATGGGACAAACTTAACCCAACTATTCAGTGTGACTTTTACTGTGATGACTCTGACTTGCAGAACTATGCGAGACCTGACAATGGTCACGTTTCAAGATGCTTTATACAAAAATCACTGATGCCCCAAACAGATTAAAGGTCAATGAAGTTAAGCCCGGGGCAATTGTTCTGTGAACTCTGGCACATTCTTACTGGGTTGCTGCTGTTTTATTGCTTTTGGCCCTTCCCTTATGGTTTAGCAGGGATTGTGAAATTCTGAATAAAGTTACAAAAAGACAGGTTCTCTTTTTGTGAATTCAATGCCAACTCTTTTCATTTTCAGCTTTCTTGAGAATTATAATAGTTAAGCTATTTTTGCAACAGATGTCTTAAACTCTTATAAAAATTGAAGTGGACAAAAAACAACACTCATCTTTTTCAATGCTCCATGACTATGCTGAATGAATAACATTAGAAATTTTTACATCCTGAAGATGTAAAAATGCTCGGGAGAAATTAGAAGAGGGCCACTTGATAACAAAAGATATAAATTCCATTTAGGGTACACATCTTATGTAAATACCTGTATGGTATCTTCATAAGTTAAGTATTATCTTAAAAAAGATGAGAACTTTCTAAAAATTCCCTGATAAATCTTTTAAGGCTAATCTTATTATAACATTTGACTTTGTAACAAACCCTCTGCCACCATAAGGTTTTATGGGACGAATAGCTGTAAGACAGAAGATTCTAACTTGCTAATTAACTGAAACCAATGATATCAAAACAAGTCTCCTTTCCACATATGTGAAGTACATACAAAATATACCTATAGAAATACACAAACATAGATGCCTTTATTTATGAATAATAAAAATTGTAGATATTAAATAAATATTAATGTAAAATTAATATTTAAATCAAAATAATAAAAATATTAAATATGCTTATTGACACAAATGTTAATATGAATGTTTATATTATTAATATGAACATTAAAATAATTTTTAAAATAAAATACTAATAATAAATTAAGGAAGGACTTCATTAAAGTGCTAATCAGATGAGTGGGGCTGCAAAGGATATATGCTTCTTGCTAAAAAAATGGCAAGACCCGGCCAGTGTGGCTCAGTGGTTGAGCATCAACCCATGAACTAGGAGGTCACAGTTAGATTCCCAATCAGGGCACATCCCCAGCATGAGGCACGCAGGAGGCAGCCGATCAATAATTCTCTCTCATTGATGTTTTCATCTCTTTCTCCCTTGCCCTTCCTCTCAGAAATCAATAAAAATATATTAAAGAAAAGAAAAAAAGAATGGGAAAGGCCTGTGATTTGCATTTAATCAAAATGTGCTCAATTTCTCCGGTAGTTATTTTCTTTACATGCATGTTTAGCTTCATGGACTATTTTAATTTGTCCTTTACACTTTCTTCTGGTCTACAGTGGGTAAAATAAATGCAACAAGAGTTTTTTTCCTTTAAAAATAAACCTGAAAATATTTTTTCACTGTATCCATTATAATTCTTTTGCAAATAACCCAATCGCAAAACACAAGGTTACAAAACAAAGTACAACAAAGTAAAATTCCTGCTAAAAAAGGACCCCAATTAAAATACTAACGGTAAAGGGAAATAAAATAGAAGTGATGAGGAGAAAAATATTTCCCTTTTATTTGAACCTAAGCACTCAAGACAGCGATTCTTTTAAATATTGTTTCTTTTCTCCTGCATTACTCACTGACATAGTTATTCCAATTAGGACTAGTTACCTTGCAAGATTGTGGACTATATTCCTCGTTAATTTGCAAAACTACTTGTAAGGGAATGCTTATTTCATCGCATAAGAGCAAGGCGGCCACAAATGGTCTTTTTACAGAGCATTTGTTCTCTGTCCTCTCTGCTATCTTGCAAATCCTTTCTCATAAGCGGATCCGGAATTCCTGGCATTGAAATGGCTTATTTTGTATCCTGAACCCATCAATTTGGCTTTCTTGGGTAATGTTACGCTCAGGTAATGCTATACAAATCTGGGCAAATGAGTTTTGCTTCAAAGACCTGGGACTGAGGTTGTAAGGGAAAAGGGCCCAGTTCCGCAGGGCTGCGCACCTGTAGCTCTGCTTGAGGTCAGTGGGCATCTCGGCTACCGGAAGAAGTAACATTTTTTTCAGCAGGTTCAGCAAAACACAACCCTTTTTAAACAAAGCACCGGAGAGGAAATCTCAGCAAATCCAGTGATGTTGAAATTTGTCCAGAACAGCAACCCTAAACCGGTTTTGTGACATCCAACAGTGCCTTCAAACATTTAAGGAGTTTCGCAAAATTCTTTACAAAATTCTCAAAGTACACTTAACTGTTTATTACCAAAAAACTGATATGAAATTAAAAAAATATGAACTATGCCATGTTTCAGGAGAGAAGTTGGACAGTGTCATAAAATTAAGCAGTGAGACACTATTGTAACTTTTAACAAGTTGGAAGTTTAAGTTCTAAAGCTTTGCAATATATACTAGAACATGCATGAAGTTAACTTTTTGCTTTATGGTTATGGAAAGAATGAACAGAGAAACCCCGATATCACATATGCATTTACCCTTGATGGAGTTCAACAAGGATAGGATAATTAATTGCTAATTGGAAGACTGACGAAGAGCTCCTGCATTAACATTTTGTTTTATTTAAATAGATTTTTGTTGATTTTTAGAGAGAGAGGAAGGAAGATAGATAGAGAGAAACATCAGTGAAGGAGGAAGTCATCGATTGGCTGCCTCCTGCTGGGTCCCCATTGGGGATGGAGCCTGTAACCTGGGCATGTGCTCTGACTGGGAATTGAACTGGCGACCTCTTGATTCCTGGGTTGACACTCAGCTGCTGAGCCACACCAGCTGGGCACTCTGCTTCAACATTTTAAAAGTGTGCATGCCAGAGTCTCTATTCAGATATTTAGAAAGCATTCTCCCAGAACTGGGGAGAATTCCTTTTTTTTTTTTAATTTATCTTTATTGTTCAGATTATTACAATTGTTCCTCTTTTTTCCCCCATTTCTCCCCTCCTCCCCTTCCCACCCCAACTTCTGTCCCTGCCCACCCCACTGTCCTCATCCATAGGTGTACAATTATTGTCCATTCTCTTCATGCACCCCCAACACCCTTAACCCCCGAAAATTATCCATCCACTCCATTCTATGCCTCTGATTCTATTCCATTCACCAGTTTATTCTGTTTATCAGATTTTTTATTCACTTGATTCTTAGATTCACTCATTGATATATATTTGTTTTTCATAATTTTTACTTTCCTTTTTCTTCTTCCTCATTCTCAAAGGATACCTTTCAGCATTTCATACAATACTGGTTGGGTGGTGATGAACTCTTTTAGCTTTTTCTTGTCTGTGAAGCTTTTTATCCGACCCTCAATTATGAACGATAGCTTTGCTGGGTAAAGTAATTTTGGGTGTAGGTTCTTGCTGTTCATCACTTTGAATATTTCTTGCCACTCCCTTCTGGCCTGCAAAGTTTCTGTTGAGAAATCAGCTGACAGTCGTATGGGTGCCCCCTTGTATGTAACTAACTGCTTTTCTTTTGCAGCTTTTAAGATTCTCTCCTTGTCTTTTGCTCTTGGCATTTTAATTATGATATGTCTTGGTGTGGTCCTCCTTTGGTTCCTTTTGTTTGGAGTTCTCTGCGCTTCCTGGACTTGGAAGTCTATTTCTTTCACCAGGTGCGGGAAGTTTTCTGTCATTATTTCTTCAAATAGGTTTTCAATATCTTGCTCTTTCTCTTCTTCCGGCACCCCTATAATTCTGATGTTTGTGCGCTTGAAGTTGTCCCAGAGACTCCTTACACTATCTTCATACTTCTTGATCCCTTTTCTTTTTTCTTCTTTTCTTTTTTCTTTTTGCTTGTCCCGCTGGGTGGGTTTTGCTTCTTCATATTTCATATCTTTGACTTGCTTCTTGCGATCCTCTCGTCTGCTGTTGGATGTCTGTATAATATTCTTTATTTCAGTCAGTGTACGCTTAATTTCTAGTTGGCCCTTTATCATATCCTTGAGGGTCTCATTAGAT
>PVJC01043514.1:0-14487 GCA_004026665.1 Murina feae
CCCCCCCCCCCAGCGAGTGCACAAACTTTTGTGCACCGCACCCCTAGTAATGTATAAAAGTAAAGCAGAGTGTATCTCTTAAATATCTTACATTCTATCTGGACAAGACACACTAAACATGTAAGTGTTTAAATGTGTTAGATTACTTCTGGAAGTGTTCAATGCTACAAAGCACATAAAGCTGATAAATGTAGAGATTCAAAGGGGTAGAGCTTGGGCAGGCTATTCAGAAAGGTGGTTATGGGAGATTTCAGAATAGTTTTTTTTTTAACTTTTTAGTGAGGTATAAATATATACCAAAACGCGTATAAAAATTTCTAAAATTAAAGACATTACTCCATCATTTTGGGGGCATAATTTTGCATGTTCACCATGTAGATCAAGATGTAGACCATGTTCAGCACATCAGAATTATACCTTTGGTTCCTTCTGTACCAAAATCATTGAATTACATGTTAAGTAGTTTGTATTTAAAATAAGACCTGTGATGAGATCAACTCTATGAAAATCTGCAATTAGAGTATTTTAGAAGGGAGCAGTGAATGCAGAAACCTAGGGGCTAAAAAATGCTTGTTTGTTTAAGACACAAAATTAATGTTGAAGTAGCAATGACATAGTGAAACGTAGAAAAATGGTAGAAGATTATGTCAGAGAGTTATAGCAGGCAGATCATATAAGGCTTTGTTAGTTACACCAAAGAATTTGGATATTTCTACTTCTATTGTGGAACATGTTGAAGGGATACAAACAATGCCAGATATGATTGATTTTTGTAAACTTTCGTTTCAAAAAGAGTTTTTTCAGGAGGTATGTGGAGACTAAACCATGACGATAGGCATGAAAGCTGGGAGCCAATACTGATATTGTACTTAAGAAAATAGCTGATGGCATCCTGAATTATGGTAGTAGCTATGAAAACAGTAAGAATTTATAGAGTTTCCTAGGTTCAGTCAAAATATAGGAAAATCAAGCAAGGTATGGGACAGAATAACTAGATATGACATATTCAAAATAAAAATAAATTGAGGATGATTCTTAGGACTAAGCAACTGAGTAGCTAATGAAAAATGTTCATTCATTAAGATGGAGAATACTTGGGATAAAAGAACTTTGGCAAGAGTTAGGAATGTATCTAAATACATGATTCTATTTTGGCCACTTATGTTTGAGATGTCCTTTTTACATGACCAAGCAAAGCATATAAATTTGAGGTTCAAGGAAAAAGTTTGGACAAAGTTGGATTAGACTTGGGAATTCTATGTTAGATAAGATGTTTCAAACAATGGGACAGAATGAAATTACCCAAAGAGAGAAACAAAGATAACTGAAATCCACCCTTTGAGGCATAGCAACAGGGAAGTACAAACTAGCACAGACAACTCAGAAGGAATAGACAGGGAGACAAGAGAAGAAATAAGAGAATGAGATACAATACAATCCAGGTGAAATAATCTCTTTCAGACTTGATATCACAGAGACTTTGCTAAGACAAAAAAGGTTGAGAATTGGGCACAGGATTTGGCAAGATGAAGAACTTTGGAGTACAAAAAGGTTCTATTTCTCATTTCAAAATTCCTTTAGTCACTATTCAGGGAGAATTTACACATAAACATGGCCTTCTTTTTAAGGGTATATTTACACACTTTAGGTTTTCTTGTTGGTTGAACCAAAATCAGTATCAGCAAGGAACATCCTCACCCAGAAAAACAAACAGACAAAAAGATAATGCTAAGGTTACCCTGAGTAGTACATCTCTGTTTCGAGCATTTCGGCATTTCAAAAATTCCATTACACTCAGACCACCAGTGTTTCTGATTTAATACTCTTTTTTATATGTGGTTCTGAATTTGGACAGAAAAACATAATCACAAATTTATTTTTTCATAGTAAGTCACCTCTTACTCTATTACAACTTGTGACAGACATCTCTACACTGAAAAGCTGGCTACTGCCATCTCTATGCCTCTCTTTTAAACCAAATGTGGTTAAGATTTAGTTATATAGTTCAACAAAGTTCTTTTTCATTGATTTTGTTTTATTAGAGCAATTTAAGGTTTACAGCAAAATTAAAGGAAAGGTACATAGATTTCCCATATATCTTCTGACCCCATGCCTACATAGCCTCTATCCAGTTTAACAAAATTTAATGAAATGGTTATATAATAAAAGAGATAAAAAATAAATACAGAGATAAAATGTGTGCACATTTATCCTTCTCCAGTGAGACTTTTTGCCAAATGTTTACACAGATACAATCACACTTTCTTTTCCTTTCCCTAAGCAAAAGAACAGCTTCCATCTAAAGTAAATAAATTATCCTTCACTGGAAAGACAAAAGCTCTTAGGAGGAGACATCCCCTTCTGGCACTGTGAGTAGGAAATGTGAACTGATCCTTCTTCTACCATGAACAAATAGAAAACCCACTTGAAATATATATTTTTAAAATATCAGAAAGCTAACAATCACTGGAAAATGATGACTCCACGGTCTTGAAGAAGAAAAAGTCCAGAAAGAGGAGCCTGGTATTTGAAAAATGTCAAAAGGCAGGTGAGTCGAGAAGCCAAGCAGAACTTTTGCAAATCTCAGGGGGCTAGAAAAAATTAGAGTGCAGAGCCTGCCAAAGAAGCAATGCCTATAAATGTACCTAATAAGAGCTACACACTCAGAATGAGAAAACTAAAAATGGTCTGGCTCTCTCAGGGTAATGAAGTCCAACTTGAAGTTGTCTGGCGTTCTATAATTAGATTAAATTCATGGAAGCTTATTAGTTTTCCTAGATATGCATCCCTTTGGAGGAAGAGAAGACATAATAGCAGGCTTAATTATGTACAATTTTTGTTACTAAAGCAAAATAATCAGGCACACAAGAAAATATTATAGTTTTTAAAAATGAAGATATGGATAATAGAGCTAGATATACCAGGGATTCAGGTGTTATACAGTGACTTTCAAATATCCTGATTATGTGTCAGATAATGGAGTTACAAAATGACTTTCATGTAAGTGAACATTTTCAAAGTGATAGATATAACTGAGCTCTGAAAAAAAACAATGTTTAAGAAAATGAGAATCTAGAAATGAAAACATAGTAGTTGAAAATAAGAATGTGATGGATAAGTTTCACAACAGACTAGAAACACCTGAACACATCATTAGTAAAATGGAAGACAGGTCAGAACATTGTACAAAAAAAGAAGTACAGTAAATAAAAATTATGAAAAAGCATAAAACAGCATCATAAACCTAAGGAATACAGTGAGAAGACCTACCATACGTGTTAGTGGAGTCTAAGAAAGCAAAGAAAGAATGAAACAGAAGCAATGCAGAAAGACAAGGTTGTAAGTTTCTGAATCATTAGAGTTATGAAAGCAATAATTCAAGAATAACTGTGAACTCAAGCAGGATAAATACAAAGAAAATTATACCTGACATAGTGTAGTAAAGCTGTAGACAGGAGAAAAATAGAAAATCTTAAAGGACACATGCAGAGTTAAAAGTAGATTAAAATAAAACAAACAGAAAATAGACCTTTCAACAGAAAAAAAAATAGCTGAGAAAGAGAATTGTATTAGTTATCTATCGGTGTGTAACAAAGTATCCCAAATTTAGTTGCTTAAAACAACAAACATTTATTATTTCATAGACTCTGTGGGAGCTGCATGGCTGTGTGGTTCTGGCTCTCAAGTTTTCTAAAGACAGAGCAACCAACTTGTGTGCATCCAAGCATCCACTGAAGCGCTGTGTCTCAATTGGAGGAGGTCTGTTTCCAAGCTTACTCACATTTCCTTAATCTTTGGGCTACTTTATAGGCTTCCTAAGTATCATCATGACGTGACAGTTGGCTTCCTTTTTCCAAGGCAGCCTCACATCATGACAGCTAGCTTCTCTGAGAGAGAGAAATAACGAAAGTAAGAGTGCACACCAACATGGAAGTCATAGTCTTTTACTAAAGACTAAGTGTTCAATTTGGCATCCCATCTCTTCCATTGTATTTTTTAAAATATATTTTACTGCCCTGACTGGTTTGGCTCAGTGGATAGAGCGTCAGTCTGCGTCCCAGGTTTGATTCCCATCAAGGGCACGTACCTTGGTTGTGGGCACATCTCCAGTGGGGGTGTGTGCAGGAGGCAGCTGATGGATGTTTCTAGCTCTCTGTCCCTCTCCTTTCCTCTCTGTAAAAAAAGTCAGTAATATATATATATATATATATATATATATATATATATATATATCTGATTTTTTACAGAGAGAAAGGGAGAGGGTTAGAGAGTTAGAAACATCAATGAGAGAGAAACATCGATCAGCTGCCTCCTGCACACCCCCTACTGGGGATGTGCCCACAACCAAGGTACATGCCCTTGACTGGAATTGAACCTGGGACCTCCCAGTCCACAGGCCAACGCTCTATCCACTGAGCCAAACCAGTCAGGGCACTTCCCATTGTACTTTATTTGTTAGAATCAAGTCACTAGGTTTGCTTTGTGCTTTCTTAATGGGAGCATCCAAGTGTCATGTGGAACTACTCTTGCTATTAAAGAAATTACTCGAGACTTATAATTTAAAAACAATCATTTTATTTTACTCAGTTTTTGGATCAGGAAATAGAGGTGAGCTCAGCTGGATGGCACATCTCAGCTGGGTTGTCTGGGGCTGGAGCACTTACCTCCATGAGAGGTTCTGCATTCACATGTCTGATGCTTCATTGTTCCTGGCTTCTTGTCTTTCTCCATAGGATGTGTCATTCTTTAGAACCTTTCCACATGTCTTATCTTTCTCACAGCATGGTGGTTCCAGAATAATCACTTTCTGACAATTTACACACTGAGTGACCAGATTATTATGACCACCTGACGTTTGTAGGCAAATTAGCTATAATTTTGCGCTGAAGCTGCTAGAGGGCCAGACCATTATAAATAGGGAAGTAGATTGTTTACCACGGCAGCAGAAATGATTTTTTTTCTGAAGAAATGGGTAAACAATGTGATTTAACAGCATTTGAACATGGGATATATATATATATGTATGTCTTCTAAGAGACAAAGAAAGGAAACTGCCTACCAAGCCAAGGGCTATCCCCGGGACCAGTGGAGCATCACTTTCATTATACTCATATCAGATGTGTGGTAGTCACAGAGTCAACCCAGATTCTAGGGGATGGAATTTAATAGATGAGTTAGAAAGGTCACATTGCAGAAGAAACTTGTAGTTTTGGAGATAATATTGTTGCCATCTTTGGCATAATGCAGTCTCTCTCTGACCACACAACCTACATTTTATCTACATGAAAAATAAACTTTCTCTCTTCCTACAGATTTCATCCCATTTTGGCACTGAGATAAAATTTTCCTGGCAGGGTGCTAGATTTGATCCTTATTTTGAGGCCATTTCTTGAATTGGGCATCTCTTATTATATGAACTCAGTCTTGGCTCTTTTATATCCTTAAAATTCAGATAGAAAAATTACCAGTTTCTTTTATCTCATCTTTATATAGTCATATTTTATTATACACAATGGAAAGAAACCAGTTGGCACTTCCAAGATTTCGCTTAACATCTGCTAAAACAGGTTCATAAGCATATCTTTACTTTATATTCTCTTCTATATTATTTATTGCAGTGTAAAAAATTACCCTAAAGCTTAGAATCTTAAGACAAAATGAAACAAATTTGTTTTCTCATATAGTTTCTGAAAATAAGGAATTGGGAAGTGCCTTGGATGATTCTGACTCAGGTCTCCCATGAGGCTATAGTCAAGATGTCAGTGGAGGCTGTAGCTGCAAGATGAGCATTCAAGACATTTCTCTCACTCAGCTATTTTCAGAAAACCTCAGTTCAGCAGTGGCTGCTGGTGGGAGGATCAGTATCACAGGTCAGCCTGGGAATCCTCACAGCATCACAGACATCTTCCTCCAGAGTAAGTGATACAAAAGAGAGAGCAAGAGAAGAGTTGTCATTTCTTTTATGACCTGAGCTCTGAAGTCATACATTTCCGTCTTATTCCATTAGGAGTAAGTCACTAAGGGCAGCCCACACTCAAGGAGGGAAATTAAGCTCCACCTCTGAGAGAGGAGAGTAACAAAGAATGTGTGGACATATTCTAAAAACATCACTACTGCACTACCACGGTCTATCGTTTGCTAAATTTTCTCTCACTATGCAATACGATCTATCTGTCCTCCAGCCTCCAATAACTCTTTTTCATAATCCTTCCATCGCCACAATGGTCTACTTGGGGTTCTTCATACCAACACCCCAATGTGGTCCCAAATCCAAAGACATATGTTTTGCATCTCTGTTAAAACAAAAACCTACTCTCAATAACAAATTTGGGTTATGGACTATATTCCCTAGTAACAAACTTTCCCAAATCATTAGTAGATTGAAACAGTGACTGTATACTGTGTGTGGTTATCTTGTAGATCAGCTACTTTGTCAAGGCACAGTGGGACGGCTCCTACCTGCTCTATTCAATGTGGTCCTCACCTGGAGCAGCTCAAGTGGTTGGAGATGGCTGTTATGGCTTGACTGGGATGATACGTTCAGGACCTCAGTTTGGAATATCAGCTGGGTTTTCCAGTTCTCCATGGGTTCTACTGGAGTTGGACAAAAGATAGGCTCTTTCCTCATGTGTGGTGCCTAGATTAAAATGGCTAGTATAGTTGGGTGTAAAATATGTCTCTCTTCTCCACGTCCAGCGAGGCTAGAGAGCAGTCTGGTTCCTAAGTAGGGGTGATAGGGAATTAAGAAAATGAAAGAAAGAGACAGACACAGAGATGGAAGAAAAAGCTGGGGCTGGGTGGGACCGCTGCCCTCTGACAGTGTCAGGGACAGGGACAAGGACCCAGAGCCAATATAGCATGTTTATTTTATACAGCAAAAAAAAACAGGAAGTTTTACTAAAAGTCAAGACAAAGGATATTATGTGCATTCTTGGGTGGGCCCGAGTCATATTCATTCCTGGTGCTTGGCTCGATTTAAATAACAAAACCCACCCCCTAGCACCTGGGCTGAAGGTCAAGCTGACAACACTCCTGCCTTTTGGCAAAGCATGTTTCCAGGACTTGGCTTTGCCAAAGCCACTGGCTTCAGCTGAGAATAATTAAAGAAATGCCCAAGTGCCTTCCCAGGTGTTGTCTACTCTTGAGTCTAATCAACTCTCTCTCTCTCTCTCTCTCTCTCTTTCTCTCTCTCTCTCTCTCTCTCTCTCTCTCTCTCTCTCTCTCTCTCTCTCCCCCTCCCTCTCCCTGCATCTGATTATAGATTATAAGGAGCCCAGTGCACAATATATTGTGCACTCGGGGGGGCCCTCAGCCCGGCCTGTACCCACCCAACCTGTGGCCTACCACCCACCCATCGGCCCCACCCACCTCACACATCCCACCTGTCACCTGCCCCAGAAGTCCCACTCACCTTGCCGCTTGCACTGCACCTTCCTCCACGGTTCCACTGCCTGCCTCCATCTTAATTTGCATAGAGCCACTGTGGCTGGTGGGCGTGGCTTAGGCATTCCGTAGAAAGTCAGTTTCAATATTATGCTTTTATTAGAGTAGATGCTGAGGGAAAAGAGAGGCACAGATTATTTTGTTTTCTTTTGAGATAGATCAATCCAAATTGTAAAGTGTGTCTTTGTCACAGCATGCCTATGCTGATTCACCATGTGGAAGGAGGTGATATACAAAAAATTCCCTGTTGGTATTTTGATTTGTGAGGAGAACTTGGTGTCATGTGGACCAAAGGCTCAACCCCACTGTACAGCCCTTTACAGAGATTGTATAAATTTTAAGGAAGTATAGACTCGGCCCTAGAGTCAGTATACAACTCTATTATGTGACTCCCTGAGGAACGTGGGTGACTGGCCCTTTTCCTGGTTTGGAACAGATGAATACAGTCGGGGCCCTGCCATTTCCCCATCCCTCCCTGGTGCTCACCTGCAGTTTCAGTGGGAAGTTAACATTATACCCATTGCGCTCCTTGAGCACATGTGCCTCTATGTCTGAGACAGTAATTTGACTGACCCTATAAATGGAACAAAGACCAATGTGCTGGAGAATTAGTGCCCCAAGAGCAACTCTTCCAGAGGTTCTCAACCTGTGGGTCGCGACCCCTTTGGTGGTTCAATGACCCTTTCACAGGGGTTGTCTAAGACCATCCTACATATCAGATATTTACATTATGATTCACAACAGTAGCAACATTATAGTTATGAAGTAGCAACGAAAATAATTTTATGGTTGGGTCACAACATGAGGAACTGTATTTAAAGACCCAGAAGGTTGAGAACCACTGTGACTTAACCAATGAGGGATGGAGGTCCCTGGATAAAACACCCAGGACTGGGCATTGTGGGTCGTGGAATTCTGAGGCATGCGCACTACTGTTTTTCAGAGGATCCTCAATGAGACACAGCCTCAGTTGCTTGTAGTGGTAATGCTGTTATTAATACACTTTCTGACTATCTTCCCTCCCTTCCCTACTTACTTCCCCACTCCCTCATTGTGATTTCTGGAATCACCTCCCAAATAAACACTTAGCACCAACCTTTTTGTTCCAGGGCCTGCTTTTATTTCCTGCTTAATGTAAATGTCCACTTGATTTTTTTTTTTTTTTTTTTTGAAGCCCACAGTATCACTCCTCTGGTGGCACAAGATTGATCAAAGAGGAAGGATTCTCTGCTGCCTGATTGCCTTTGTGAGGACCCGTAACTCTCTGATGGTCTCAGTATTCTCGCTATGGGGACAACGGGGGCTACGGGAGCCACATTCTGCTCTGGTGACGGCTCCTTTCTTTTGCTTGTATGTCTGCCATGATCTGAAGCCCTCTCTCAAGGCAGAGACACAAAGGATACATGAAAGAAATTAATTTGTTAAGGAAAAGTGCTTCACTGAGACATTTTTTCTGATGGATTGCTATACATGCTTCCTACTAATCATACTTCCTCGGACATTTTCTTTTGGACTGTTTTAAATAATTGCCTGTGGAATCGGACTTAAAATATTGAAATTCTGTGGTGCACAAAGCTCAATATCTCTTGCCCTTATTTTCCCTTTGTCCAGTCCACCCCAACATCACAACTTCCCTAAAAACAGGGACTTTTGTTTATCACTAATACAACAGTAACCCAAAGTGTCTGGCAAATAGTAAATGCTTCATAAATGTTTGTTGACTGAATCAATTGAATCAACTCAATTACTTGGCAGCCTTATGAACTTGTGAAAATTGATTAATAATTCTGTGTCTCAGTTTTCTCATACATAAAATGGGGATAATACAATTATCTCCCTTAAATAATTATTTTGACATTTGAATGAAATTCTGTATGCTCAGTATAGTACCTCACACATAAGAAATGCTTTAAAAAGCATACCTTTTATTGTTGTTGTTAGTATTAACTTAATGTGTATTTATTGAAGGATGACTATATGCTAATTATCATTAGGTGCTGTGATTGCACAGTGAAGCATCCGTACATGTTGGGGGTTAAGATAAGAGGATGAATGAGGGTACAGGATGTTGCGGGGGAGAGGGACTGCTCAGCGCAGAAGTGAAAGATCAGGAACATTTTCTATGTGTTCTCAAAAGGCGGTGTATGTCCTTATTTGAAGATTGTCATTATCTATTATTCTAGAGTGATTTAATTTCTGATTCTACCCACAATGTTCCCCCTCAACTCTCAAGAGGAAGGGACCCAAGAAACTTAGTGTCTCTATTTGGTTATACCAGGGTCACCTTACTCTGGATAAGATGTTATTATTCCATCAGATCAGATAATGCTTTACAATTTTTTTGTTTTCTTTTTAATAAAAAATAAAGATTCTTATCTTTTGAACATAAACAGAATACCATCATCATGTTGAAAATATTTTTTAATATCATCAAATATCTAGCTAGCTCAATCTCTGTATGTGTGTGTGTCATCTATTTTTTATTTTGGCAATATATCTGCCTTAAATTTTTATTATTTCCAGACTTGGTTTTCTTTCTCTTGCCAAATTAAAAGATACAAATAAAATTTTGGATTTTCATAAAGGTTTTCCCACTCCTGTGGGGATTTAAACAAAATACCACTAACTAAAATCATGTGGAACAACTAGTTTCTATGATCATGAAAATGTAAACATGTCAGCAAAATCAAATATGACTCTGATATATCTAGCCCAAAGGCACTAAGACCTAAAGTAAACACCAGAGTGTGCTTGCTTTCTAAGAGGAAAGGGCATTTCAAGTTCAGAATGAAAGACTTGAGTAATTTGAATATATTTTTCAGGAACAAGAGGGCTTCAAACATGACTATGCAAGACTTGTGCAAGATTCTGCATAGTGAGAATTAAATCTTTTAGATGATAGAAGTAGATGTTCTTCCACTAAGATGAAAACCCTCAGAAACATATCTCACTTTGTGGCAGTCCTTGTGTTAGGAACTTTATGTAAGTCAGTCTTTACAATAACTGCATAAAGTTAGGATTATCAAGCCCACATTAAAGAGTAATGCAAGGTCATCAGATATGCTCAAGATCACTTAGCTAGGAGGTGGATTTGTTTTTAGATTTGTTAGATTTTAAAATGCCTGGTATTTCCATGACTGTAACAGTCTGCCTGCTCTGGACTTCATCCAGGTGTGACACCTGTGTAAAGATGAGGAAAATCAAATTTGAGATATACCCATGTAAACCTGATGCTGACCTGTCCTCTAAGGAGAGGATCATCCTGATGACACATGAAGTGAAGGGCACAGTCTTAGAGCAGCTGCACCAAATGCTGGAATTCCATTGTAGCTACCTTTCTTATTTTATGCGTGGAATTAAATTTTCCCTTTCAATCGAACTCCTGTATCAATCAGAGTTCAGGAAAACAAAGACACAAGAATTAGGGGAATATGAGACTTACACCAATTATAATAATTAACTATATTAATTAGACCTTACACCAATGTATGGCAACCTGGGGAAGTGAAAGTTTAAAACAAGGAGAGAGGCACCAATCACACCATCGGACACACAAATATAGATATCCAGTCAAAACTTGCAAGAAAAGGGTGCCAAATTTAGCAACTACTAGTAAAATTTGAAATAAATTAGACATGTTTTTAGTATAAATAAGTCCCATGCAGTATATGAGATGCACTAAGCTTTTTCCATTATTTATCTTAAATATGAATTTAGTTGGGTGTCCTTTATCTTATCTGCCCACATAATAGTGAGTGCATCTGGGAAGCCAAATATGTTTGCTTTTAAAGTGAAACTACATAGGGGAAGTTTGTGGTGTGCCTATAGAAATAGCTACCAGCTCTGCAGCTACACACTGAGTGGGGGTGGGCCTAGGGTTGCTGTAGGTCAACAGGGTCAAGAAGAGGAGCCGGATGTGGAGTAAAAGAGAATAAGGACAAGCTGGGACCTGCTGAGTGCCTCTGTTGACAGATGTGCTGTCTAACCACAACCACCTCTAGAGAATGGTGACTTCTGCTTCATTTATGCATTCTGAGTCTCACAGGGACATCTCTCAGTCACACAAGAAAGGAGGTTCCGGGAAAGGCAGCTCCTAGTCTTAGTCAAATCAATGTAACTCAATGCAGTATATCTATTTTTTCCCCAAAACAAGTTCTCTCTCTTTTGCTGAGTTAAAACATATCTAAAAATGGTTTTTAAATATACAGTTATATGAGTTTTGACAAATTTATATATCTAATTCAGAACTACTAAATCAGATATAGAATATATTCATCACTCTAGAAAGTTCTCTCATGCCCCTGCCAGTCATTCCCCTCTCCCACACATGAGCACTGCTGATTTGTTTTAACATAAATTAATTTTGTTGTTTACAGAGTTCTCTAGAAATGGAATCAGACAGTATTTTCTTTTGTGTTTTTTTCCACACAGTATAACCTGCTCATCAACATTTCTATATGTAGTGGTTTATTATTTTTGTTACTAGATATTATTCCATCCTATAATTATAGTTGAGCCTTGAATGACTTGGTGTACAGATCACCCGTGTAGTCAAAAATTTAAGTATAATTATTGACTCCCCCAAACCTAGCTTTTAATAGCCTGCTGTTGACTGAAGTCTTACTTGATAACATAGTTGATTAACACATATTTTGCGTTATAGGTATTACATACTGTACTCTTACAATAAAGTAAGCTAGATAAAAGAAACATCTATCTAATAAAAGAGTAATATGCAAATTAACCCTCACTCCGTTACACCCACAAGCCATGCTCATAAGCTACACCCATCAACCAATCAGGAGCAAATATGCAAATTAATTCAACTAAGATGGCGGCAGCCACAGAGCTGGAGTTACCCCAGGCAATGGAGGAAGCCAGGGCCCTGGGGGCCCTGAACTCTACTCAAGGCTAAAAAGTTTCAATTATAGAAGATAAACAAACCCCAGATACCTGCTGGGCTGGGACCTTGGGTTGCCAGGGGCAACCCAGGCTTCGAGAGGGGGACAAAAGCAACAAAGTTTTAATTATAGAAGTTAAATAAATCCCAGATACCTGCTTCCAGCCAGGCACCCCAGTAGGGACTCAAACCCTGAAGGGGCTGTGGGCAGCCTGAAACGGCCATCAGCCCCTCACCCAGGCTGGCCAGGCATGCCAGCAGGTGGACATCCCCCAAGGGGTCCCAGACTGTGAGAGGGCACAGGCTGGGCTGAGGGACCCCCCGAGTGCACAAATTTTTGTGCACCGGGCCTCTAGTTTAAAAATAAGAAGAAAATTCATTTACTGTACTTATTTAAAAAATCTGCATTTAAGTGAACCCAGACAGTTCAAATCTGTGTTGTTCAAAATATCCACACTTAAAGTTAAAATAAATGTACTGGAATGGTAAACTTATACTAAAACTTGGATAGGAAACTAGCATAATTGCCCTATATAGAAGATACGTATGCAAAAAGTACTATAAAAATGTAATTTAATGGTAGTAAGTTGTGTTTATTTGGCAAATGCGCCAAAACTCCTTTCGTTCCCTAATGAATTTATAGTGATACCTAATACATAAAGACATTGGCCAGAGATTTTTATTTTTAGATGATCAAAGCATCCTATATAATAAAAAGCTAATATGGAAATTGAGCAAACGATGGAACAACCGAACAACCAGTCACTATGACATGTGCTGACCACCAGGGGGCATGCACAGAACATGGTGGGTGTTGGTCACAGTGGGATGGTGGAGCAGGTGAGCAGGGGTGCCAGACCAAGGCGGGTCTCCAAGTTGCTGTCTTCAGGACAAGCCTCTGGTGGTTACTGAAAATTCTTTGCTCCTGCACACTGTGGTTCTGCCTGATGCTCACATCCACTGCCAGCACCCTGTGCTGGCCACAATCACTATCAACTCAGCACTGTCAGTAGGTGTGAGAAGTGGCTGCCAGCCCCAATCATCCCTGAGGGCTTCTCCACCTCCTCCTGCTCCTGAGGGATGGATGATCAGGGTCAGCAGCCACCTCTCACATCTGCTGACTGCACCGGCCCTGCTCTCATCCGCAGCTGGCACCATTCCAAATGCTCTGCCTTGTTAGTGGGGGTGAGTGGGGCCGACACTGTCAGTGTGTGAGAGCAGCAGCAGCAGGAAGGGAGCTGTCAGCAGATAGGGGACAGGAGTCCGCAGCAGGAGGGGCCAGGCAGTGGTGTGGAGGATAGGCCGAGACCCGACCCTGTGCCCACCATAGCCTTGGAGCCCACGGTTCCTTTCAAAGTGCATGAATTCATGCACTGGGCCCCTAGTTGAGAAATAAAAGAAAATAATTTATTTTGATGCCTTTACCTTGATGTAAATCATCTTCCTCACTGTCAGTGGTAGTGATCATCACCTAAACCCCCACATGTGCTGAGACATGTGACACTAGAACTTGGTGTAGAAATCCTTGGGATCATGGAAATGGGATACTGTGGGGTTCCCTGTAGTCCATACTCCAACCACAGCCCTCAAAATCAACTCTTCCTGATCCTGAGTCTGTGACAGAGCTATAAAACATTTTAGCAGAGCCTGTAATAACACTCTTGGCCAGAAGCCAGAACCAATTTAAAGAGCTGGAAGGGACTAGACTTGGACATGACTCTGGCACAGCCAATGTGCAAGAGGGTGGCAGCTTTCATTAAACAAAGGACACTCTTATTAGATGCTTAAAAATGTGAATAGACTTCTCTGTACTGCTCTTCATGCCCATTTACCTCCTTCATGATCTACCTTTTTTTTTTTATTTATCTTTATTGTTCAGATTATTACAGTTGTTCCTCTTTTTTCCCCCATAGCTCCCCTCCTCCCATTTCCCACCCCAACCTCTGTCCTTGCCCCCCCACTGTCCTCATCCATAGGTGTACAATTATTGTCCAGTCTCTTCACGCATCCCCAACACCCTTAACCCCCGAAAATTGTCCATCCACTCCATTCTATGCCTCTGATTCTATTCTATTCACCAGTTTATTCTGTTCATTAGATTTTTTATTCACTTTATTCTTAGATTCACTCATTGATATATATTT
>PVJC01043515.1:0-14471 GCA_004026665.1 Murina feae
TGATATGCAGGATGTATTTAGGGGTTATGACCCACAGGTTGAGAACCACTGCCCTAGAAGATGTATTGGCAAACATTGCTATGAGAGATATGAGACTTTGCTGCCTATGGTTTCTTCTAGGATTGTTATGGTTTCCCATCTTACATTTAAGTCTTTTATTCATTTTGAGCTTATTCTTGTGTAAGTTGTTGATCTAGTTTCAATTTTTTGTATGTGCCTGCCCAATTTTCCCAACACTATTGAATAGACCAGCGGTCCTCAAACTACGGCCTGTGGGCCACATGTGCCCCACCGAGGACATTTATCCGGCCCGCTGGGTGTTTTCGCCGCCTTGTTTTTTTACTTCAAAATAAGATATGTGCAGTGTGCATAGGAATTTGTTCATAGTTTTTTTTTTTAAAAAAACTATAGTCTGGCCCTCCAACGGTCTGAGGGACAGTGAACTGGCCCCGTTTAAAAAGTTTGAGGACCCCTGGAATAGACTGTCTTGACTCCATTGTATTCTCTTGCCTCCTTTGTCAAATATTAATTGAGCATAATGGCTTGGGTCAATTTCTGGGTTCTCTGTTCTGTTCCATTGATCTATATGCTTTTTCTTAAGCCAATAGCAGGCTATTTTGATTACAGTGGCTTTTTAGTATAATTTGATATTTAGTATTGTGATCACTCCATCTTTGTTCTTCTTTCTCAAGATTGCTGTGGCTATTTCGGTTCCATATAAATTTTTGGAGTATTTGTTCTAGCTCTGTGCAATAAGCCATTGGTATTTTAATAGGGATTCTATTTCATTTATAGACTAGAGGCCCAGTGCACAAAAATTTGTGCACTCGGCGGGGGGGGGTCCCCTCAGCCCGGCCCGGCCTGTGCCCTCTAGCAGTCTGGACCCTTTGGGAGATGTCCACCTAAGCTAGCAGTCAGACATCCCTCTGCCAGCCCAGGAGTCCTCGGGGGATGTCCACTTGCCAGCAGGGAGCAGGCCTAAGCTGCAGTAGACATCCTTAGTGCTGCTGAGGAGGCAGGAGAGTCTCCCACCACCACTACTGTGCTGGTAGCTGTTAGACTGGCTTGTGGCTGAGCAGATCTCCCCCTGTGGAAGCACATTGACCACCAGGGGGCAGCTCCTGCATTGAGCATCTGCCCCCTGGTGGTCAGTGTGTGTCATAGTGACCAGTCATTCCCAGTGGTTCTGCTGTTAGGGTCAATTTGTATATTACCCTTTTATTATAGAGGATAGAGGCCTGGTGCATGGGTGGGGGCTGGCTGGTTTGCTCTGAAGGGTATCCCAGGTCAGGGTGGGGGTCCTGCTGGGGTGCCTGGCCAGCCTGGGTGAGGGGCTGAGGGCCGTTTTCAGACTGGCCACACCCCCTTCAGGATGGGGGTCCCTGCTGGAGTGCCTGGCCAGCCTGGGTGAGGGGCTAATGGCTGTTTGCAGGCTGGCCAATCTCCCCAGCCAGGACCCTCACCCCATGAGGGTGTGGCCAGCCTGGGTGAGGGGCTGATGGCTATTTGCAGGCTGGTCACAGCCCCTTCATGGTGGGGGTTCCCACTGGAGTGCCTGGCCAGCCTGGGTGCGTGAGGGGCTGATGGCTTATTGGAGGCTGGCCATAGCCCCTTCAATGTAGGTGTCCCCCCCTGGGGTGCCTGGCCATCCTGGGTGAGGGGCTGATGGCTATTTGCAGGCTGGCCAAGGCCCCCAGTGACCCAAGCTCCCAGCAAGGCTGGCTGGAAGCAGGTATCTGGAATTTATCTTCTATAATTGAAACTTTGTTGCCTTGAGTGGAGGCCACAGCCAGCCAGGGCAGGCGGGAAGCTTGGCTTCCTCCATCGCCGGGACAACCAAGCCTCTTGCTTGCTCCAGCTCCATGGCTGCCAGCCGCCATCTTGGCTGGGTTAATTTATATATAGTTGCTCTGGTGAGTGTGGCTTAGGTATAGCAGAGTGACACCAATTTGCATGTTTGTCTTTTATTAGGGTAGATTACTTTGGGTAATATGGACATTCTAATTATGTTAATTCTACCAATCCATGAAAACGGTATTTTTTTCCACCTGTTTATATCTTCTTCTATCTCTTTTTTTCAACGTCCTGTGGTTTTCTGAGTATAGGTCTTTTATATTCTTGGCTAAGTTTATTCCTAAGTATCTTAATTTTTTTGTTTCAGTGGTAAGTAAGATTGTATTTTTAGTTTCTCTTTCTGGGAATTCATTATTAATGTATAAAAATGCCAGCAATTTCTGAGTTAATTTTCTATCCTGCTACATTGCTAAATTCATTTATTAAATCTAGTCATTTTTTTTGGTGGAATCTTTAGGGTTTTTTACATACAATATCTCATCCATGAATAATGACTGTTTTACTAAGTCCTTTGCAACATGAATGCCTTTTATATTTTCTTCTTGTGATTGCTGTGGCCAAGACTTTCCACTACTATGTTGAATAAGAGTGGTGACAGCAAACATCCCTGTCTTATTTCTGTTCTTAGGGGAAATGGTTTTAGTGTTTACCCATTGAGTATAGTGTTGGCTATAGGTTTGTCATTATATGGCTTTTATTATGTTGAGGTATGAACCCTCTATTGCCACTTTGGTAAGAGTTTTTATCAGAAACTCATTTTGTTGAGTGCTTTTTCTGCTTCTATTGATATGATCATGTGATTTTTGTCTTTCCATCTGTGTATGTGATGTATCACATTTATAGATTTGTGAATATTGTATCCCTGGAATAAATCTCACGTGGTCATGGTGTATGATCTTTTTATTACATTGCTAGATCCGATTTACTAATTTTTAAGAATTTTAGCATCTATGTTTACCAAGGATATTGGCCTGCAATTCTTTCTTTGTATTATCTTTATCTGGTTTTGGAATTCAGATAATGCTAGTCTCATAAAAAAACTTGGAAGTGTTCTTTCCTCTTGGATTTTTTTGAATAGTTTGAGGAATATAGGTATTAGTTCTTTGACTGTCTTATGACTTACACATAGCAGGTCTGTAAATCATACAGTAGTTCTGTACTTAAGTCATATTCTTTCTGTTGTTTGTATTTAATGTGATTTTTCCCCACTTACTACTTTCAAGATTTTCTCATTTTTATTTTTTCATTGGTTTTATTATGATATATCTAGGTTTTTAAAATCCTGCTGAGGCTTTCTGAGCTTTGTGAATTCCCTGGTTTAATATCTTTTGTTTTATTTAGAGACTTCTTAGCAGTTATCTTTTTAAATATTTTGCTTCTCCCAATGGTCCCTCTCTTCTCCTTATGAGATGCCCATTTGTGTGTGTGTTAAATTCTTCACTCTCTTTTGCCTTCAATGTAGGTAGTTCTGGTTTACCTGTCTTGATGCTCATCATGCTTCATCTGCATCAAGTTTACTGATGAGCACAAAGATATTCTTCATCTTTCTCTCTTTTTAAAAAAAAAAAAATTCTAGCATCTCTATTTTATTTGTCCCTATAGTTTCTGTCTCTGTGAAGTTTCTCATCTGATGAAGCATGTTTTCCACCTTCTCTATTAGACCCTTTAACATATTACTTATAGCCATGTTAAATTTCTTATTTGACAGTAGCAGTATCTTTTTCATTTGATGCCTTGTCTCTTGATAAGGGGTTGATTTTTCTTGCTTTTTATGTCCTATAACTTTTTAACTAAATACTGGTTATTGTGAGTTGAGTAGTAGAAACTGAGGTAAATAGCATTTATGGGTAAATATGGGTATGCTGCTGCTTTTTCTAGAACCTTAATGTGCAGGATTTAGTCAAATTGGCCAAGAGTTGATCTTGTTTAGGTTTTACTGTGATTACAGTTACCTTCATGCAACACTGGCTTCAAATTCCTCCAGTCTTACCTTATGCTTAAGTTGAAGGATGGGTGGCCAAAAGATATTTTTCTTAGTTCCCATTCCACCTTTAGCTTTTGACCTTCTCTATTCACATTCTTGCTCCCTCCTCCAGCAGCAGATTGCTGTTGCTTGATACTGATGGAGGGCTTGCTAGCTTGCTGTGGGGTAGAGGGTTCTGTTGTCCTGGTCCAGCCTCAGCTTTAGGCAAGCCCTGTGTTCCAGCAAGGTGACTGGGCTTTCTCAGTAGTCCCAGCCCTCACCTCTCCCAAGATAGGATATCTTTAATGGCCTAGGGCCAGGAGGACTTCCTGTTCCTCCCTTAGGAGTTGAAGGTTTTTCTATTTTCTCTTCCCCAGTCATCATCTGAGGACAAGTTTTGCTATCCTTCCTGGTGACTTAGGTATTCATCCCGCAGAGAAAGAGGGTCAGGCAGGGCTTTGTGTTTTTGTCACAGAGGCAGCTGCTCTCCTCTTTGAAGCCTCTACCACGGAGGAAGGCTTTTTCCAGTCCCCTTCCCCATGCTCAGTTATTCTCTTCCACACCCAGTGAGGCCCATAGAGAAAGGCCTATGAGTGGGTGCAAATTCCCCTTCTATTAGCAGCATCGGGGGTTCTAGATTCTTCTGTTGTCCCACAATCAGCTTTTGAAAATTTATTTTAAAAAGTCACTGAATTTTTCTTACCTGTTTTATAGGGAGCCTGACACCAATTTCTCCTGTGTTCTGCCAAAGGTGAGGAAATGCTTGCATGCTGTCTCTTTCGGGAGGAAGTCTTTCTTTCCTTACATTTCTGCACTGTAACTTGGCTGCACTGTACCTTGGGTTATCTGATCAGTTTTTAAAAAGTTATACTTTTGTATATCATACAGTTTTTTCTTGTTGTAAGGGTGGGTATGATACTCTTTCCAGTCCTCTTCACCCTAAGAAAAATGGAGACTCTCTAATAGCTTGTTGTTGATGTCTTTGAACTTCACAGGCTGACCTTGAGATTTACATAGAAATGCAAAAAATCAAGAATTGCCAAAACAGTCTTTTAGAACAACAAGGTGACAATAAGCAAGGCAGTGAGTTATTGTTGCAAAGGCAGACAGAGTAGAAAGCTCAGAAATAGACCGATAGAAACAGACATTTAATTTATAACACAGGTGATACTGCAGAGGAGTGGAGGAAAAAACAGCTTGAGTGGGACTGGGACAAGAAAATATCCCCAAGAACAAAAGGAGAAACTTAAAGCCGACCTCCCCTGACAACCAAAAAAACAATTCCTGGTGATTGTAGGACCAAGTGTAAAAACAACTCTATACCTTCTAGAAGTTAATATAGGACAATATCTTCATGTGTTGGGACACTGCACAAAAATTAATAATCATAAAAAAGTGGTAAATTTGAGTACATTAAAATTTAGATACTTTATCAAAAGACACTATTAAGGCAGTGAAAGGCAAGTCAAGAGATACCTGCAACATACAGAACTGACAAGATTTATATTAAAATTATAAAAGTATATATTTTCTAACAACACAATAGAAAAATGGGCAAGAGGTTTGATCTGGCACTACACAAAAGAGAATTTAACCAATAAATGTAAGTAAAGATGCTCAATTCATTTGTAAGCAGGAGATGCAAATTAAAACCACAACGAGAAAGCACTAAACAATAACTCAACAGAAACTCAAGCACATGAACACCAAGAAAATATGTATAAGAACGTTCAGAACAGCGCCATTTGTAATGGCAAAACATTAAAATCAATCCAAATATCCACCTGCTGTGGAATGGACAAGCTGTGTATGCAAACAATGGAACATTCTGCAGCAAAGAATGTGAACAATTCACACCAAATGCAACAACAGACACGGATCTTGAAACATAATATAGAATGAAAGCAGTCAATGTGAAGCAAAAATAAAAGTAGTTAATAGAGAGCAGAATACTATATAATTCTGACTAATATAAACTTCAAAAAAACTGGCAAAACTATAATGTTTAAGGGCACAGGCTTAGGTGTTAAATCATCAATATGTGGGTAATTTGTAAGGGAGGAGAAGGTAGAGATGGTGAAGGAAAAGGAGCTTCTGGGATGCCGGCAGTGCCCTACTGAAGCTGGTTGTTAGTTACATGGGTGTTCACGTGGGTGTAGAGAATTAATTGACCTGTATATTTGTCTTCTGTGCTGTTTTGTATGTAGTATACTTCATAATACACCCACCCCCGCCCTGCCCCCCATAGCCCCCCAAAATATCTTCTGGTCATTGGTAAACTTATTTCTTACTGGAGAAACACACCAAACACACCAAACTCTAATATATTCTTTGGTTTTAACTGTATAGGATTCTAGAAAGGTATTTTGTGATTTCAGGAGTGTGGTTAGGGGGATTCTTCCCCTATTAACTGAGAGACACAGAATTCAGATAAAGGTTAAAAAATAAAAAGCTTTATTATTGTAAATAGCTGGATTACACGATATGTGAGCACATTGGGTTACCTTACCCCGAAATTAGAGGGACTTGTCCACCAGGGTTCTGAGGCAGAGGTTTTCCTGTAGCTCACCTATGGAAGCTCAGGATTTGGCTAAAATCAAAGAAATGCAGACAGGAAGAAACTTACTGACAAGGTGAGTCACTCCTCCTTTCTTGGAACAGAGTGAGTTGGAGAGGTTGCCTTTCCTTTCTGGATAGTGAAGTGGAAATGCTCTACACTCTATGGAAATGTGATGAGAAATAAATATTACCCCTAACAACACGCAGATTAGCTTTGCTTAATAGTCTGTCCTTGAAGTCAGCTCTCAGAAGCTTAGTAAAGGCTGCCAGGGCAAAATTTTAGAATGAGATTCATTCTTGCCATTATAGCAACTTGTCCTCCCCTCACTTATGAACTCTTATATATTCATTGTTTCGTGGCTTTCCTGGAAGCATCTACAGAGACTAGTAGATGAAGGAGGAGAGAATGAATGATTATTCATGTGAATCTTCTCTAAGTCATGCATTTATGAGTAAAGACTATCTTTCCCATTCTCCATCAGATTATTAAGTTATGGCTCACAATGTAAGAGCTTCTGAAGCTTATTTAAATAATTCTTTTTGTAAGTAAAGTTTAGTTTGGTTCGAACACTTGCTTTTTTTTTAAAGAAGTGCTCTGTTTTGGCCTCCTCTGCAAAAAAACAATAAAAGCACAAATAAATGTCTACAACTTAAATGATTACTTCCTTGTTGGAGTGATGAATGATGATTGCTGTTATGTCCACAAATACTCCTTTTCATGATTTTAATTAGCTTGGAAATTTTGTTCCAGGACATTCAGTTCAGACACAGCAGCACATGTTTGGTTTTTTAATTAAAATTTTATTTTTATTTTGAAATAATTTTATATTCACATCTATATATATAAAAAGCCAGTGACTGGAACACCAGAATGACCAGAATGATCAGTCGCTATGACGCCCACTGTAGCCAGCGAACGAGCCCAATACAGCTGGCCAACCTCCCGTGGCCCCTCTCCCCAGCCGACCCTGTCCCTGATCGCCCCTCCCACACCAATAGGGGGCAGGCGGGCCAGCCAACCTCCTGCAGCCCCTCCCCCCGGGCCGGCCCCGCCCCCAATGGGCCTCCACCACTCTGATCAGCTTGCAGCCCCTCCCCCCGGCCAGCCTTGCTCCTGATTGCCCCCAACCCCAACAGGGACTGGGGCCAGCCAGCCAACCTCCTGCAGCCCCTTCCACTGACCATCCCCACCCCCAATGGGCCCCCACCACCCCGACAGGCTGCAGCCCCTTCCCCTGGCTAGCTCCGCCACTGATCATCCCCCACTACCCCAATAGGGGGTGGGGCCAGCTCACCAACCTACTGTAGCCCCTCCCCCCTAGCTGGCCCCATCTCAGATGGGCCCCACCACCCTGTAGGGCTGGCCAGCAAACGCCTGTGGTCCCTCCCCCAGGCTGCTGGTCCCTGATTGGCACCCCCCCCACCCCATTTGGGGGCAGGGCCAGCCTGCCTACCACCCACAGCCCCTCCCCATGGCCCTGCCCCCAATCGGCCCCCACCCCAATCAGGGGTGGAGGCCACCAGCCAATCACCTGTAGCCCCTTCCCCCCAGCTGGCCTGGCTCTGATGGAGCAGAGAAGCTGGCCAATCTCCTGCCATCTCCTCCTCCCAACAGGCCTGGCCCTGATCCACTGATTGGGGCCAGGTCAGCCAGACCCCACCCGTGATGAATTCGTGCACTGGGCCTCTAGTGTGGTTATAAAAAGTAATGCTGATAGATTCCACCATGCCCTTTACTCCATTTCCTCCAAAATGATAACATCCTGCAAAACTGTATCACAACCAAGATGTTGATATCAATACAGTCACGACACAGGACTTTTCCCACATCACAAGGATTTCTTGTGTTGCCCTTTTATAGACACACACAAACTCCCCTCACTTCCGTAACCCCTGGAAACAACTAATTAGTTCTCCATTTCTATAATTTTGTCATTTCAAGAATCCTATAAAATAAAAGCCTAATATGCTAAGTGTCCAGTCATCCCTTCAACCAATCAAAGTGTAATATGCTAATGATATGCTAAGGCCACTCAACTGCTCCCTTTGATGTGCACTGACCACCAGGGGACAGTCGACCAGTTGACCAGTCACTATGACGTACACTGACCACTAGGGGGCAGACCCTCCAACTGGCAGGTTAGCTTGCTGCTGGGATCTGGCTGATCAAGACTGAACTAGATGAGCCAGACATGCCCTGGAGCCCTCCCGCAGCCCCTCCCCGACTGGCCAACCTCCCATGTCCCTCCCTGGCCCTGATCACGCACCGGTGGGGTCCCTTGGCCTGGCCTGTGCCCTTTCACAATCTGGGACCCCTTGGGAAATGTTGAAGAGCCGTTTTCTGCCTGATCCCGTAGGCCAGACCAAGGGATCCCACTGGTGCATGAATGTGTACACTGGGCCTCTGGTTCCAATTATAATTGAGAATCTAAGTTTATCATACTTCAATGCAAGTTTTCAAAGACTAGATTGCTTCATGAATGGCCAAATGATTTATAGTCATGTGGAAACCCGAGTGACAATGATAAAGAAATATTAGGTGGCATGAAATAGAGAACCAGCCATCAACAGGAGCAAGGTCATATTTTTATCTTCTGCTACCTGAATGTGGAAAAAGATAGTTCCAAAATATTGCTCATAAAGACAGATTTTAAAAATCTTTGTCATAGTGACAATGCTTATATTAATAATTAAAATGATGATAGCAAAACATCTATCTAGAGTAGCATCTAACTTTTATATTCATATGATCATTACTTCATGCAGGGACTTTATAGACCTTATTCTTGCCAATTGAAGTTTTCAATACATACCTGTTGAAAGAACACATACATCTACTCTAATAAAGGAGTAATATTGAAATTAACCATTTCTCCAGGATGCCTAAACCACGCCCACCAGCCAAGCCATGCCCACCAGCCAATCAGAGTGGCTGTATGCAAATTAACTCAGCCAAGATGGAGGCTGGTAGCACAACCATGGAGGCAGGTGCAGTGCAGGCGGCGGGGCAGGCGGGGTGGGTGGGGCGGGTGGTGGGCTGCAGGGTGGGCGGGGTGGGCGTGGTGGGCTTGGCCAGCCTGCAAACTGCCATCAGCCCCTCACCCAGGCTGGTCAGGCATGCCAGCAGGTGGACATCCCCCAAGGGGTCCCAGACTGTGAGAGGGCACAGACCGGGCTGAGGGACCCTCCCCCACCTCGAGTGCACAATATATTGTGCACTGGGCTCCTAATATTATATAAGTGGAATCACATGATATATAACCTTTGGGATCAGCTTTTTCATTCAGTATATTTCTCGGGAATTTATCCAGGTTGTAGCATGTATCTACTAGTTTGTTCTTTTCTTGAACTTACATATATTTTAATTGATTTCTGAGAGGTAGAGAGGGAGAGAGAGATAGAAATATCAGTGATGAGAGGGAATCATTGATCAGCTGCTTCCTACATGCCCCCACTGGGGATCGAGCTTGCAACTTGGGCATGTGCTCTGACTGGGAATCAAACCATGACCTCCTGGTTCATGGGTAGATGCTCAACCACTGAGCCACACCAGCCAGGTAGAGTTTGTTCTTTTTTATTGTTGAGTAGTATTCCATGGTATGGATAAACCACAGTTTGTTTAATCATTCACCCACTGAAAAGCTCTGCGATGGTCTGGCTATTACAAATAAAGCTGCTTACAACCATGTATAGTCTTTCATGTGAACATAAGTGTGTCAAACATGTTTATAATGGCATGTACCTCTTTGCCTAATTTTCTGGCTGCTTAACTACATAGCAAAGGACAAGAAGGCATTTGCCAAACGTCATAGACTACTTCCTTATAACCGAGGATTAACTAATGACCCATCAGTACTTGCAGCTTTAAAACTATCTTGCTACTTGAACCTGGGAAGCCCCTGACTGTCTCTCTCTAAGCTTCAACTAGACAAGATACATGCTTTTCAAAGTGTATTCTTTGAAAAACGAAATGCAAGAAAATGAATTCCTTCTAAAAGGTGGGTATGGGAATAGAGAGGTTCATGGTCAAGAGAATTTGAGGAAATGCTGCATACTATATTCCTCTTTTGAAATAAACAAATGTCCTTTTTGTATAAAAGGAGGGATCCAGTAATCCAAGTGCCCAAGTATAAATCTCAGATCCATGCTTTCCTAAAATAGCAACCCTTGGGAAGACACTTAACTTTCCTATATCTCAGTTTCCTGATCTGTAAAACGGAGAGAGCAACATCACCCACAGTCATATGAAAGGAAGATTAACATAAAGACAGAAGAAAACACTTGATATATGTTAACTTTTACTGCTATTATTGCCATCATATGATTCATCAAAGTCATTAGGATCTTGTTAAAAATACACATGTCCAGGGGCTAGGAGGAGGGGGATGGGAAAATTAGGGGACATCTGTAATACTAGCAACAATAAAATAAATATTTTAAAAAATCCACATGTCCAGGCCCCATCCCCGGATATTCAGATTCATTTAGTCTAGGGTAGGGTCGGGTCCAGGTGAAGTACAGGTTTAATCTACATTAAGAATGTGTTCAATACAGTAATAGAGGCAGGATTCAAACCCATACCAAACTGTCTGATGGAGGGTGTCACACTTGTGTCCTTATACACATTTAGCAAATCCTTTAAAAAGAGCACAGTTCTCTCCTGAACTGAAGATTGGACTTGTAATATAAACTCACGATTCTTCAAGGGGTAGCTTAATAAAATAAATACAGTTCTGTGCAGTTGGTTCACATCAGCTTTCAAAACAATTCCTAAATGTAATACTTAGCACTGATATGCAAAAGCTTTATTTATGAGTCATTGTTTGGCAAATCAAACCCAAAGATAAGACATTATCTCCTTAGAAATACAAGGTTGCTATTGTTTCTGTAGGAATTACCATCACATTGCTGTTCCCAAAGGTCTCCTTCTTGTCATGCAGCAGGTTAAGTTTCAGGACAACTGGGAGTCACTGCAGGGGTGGCGGCAATCTTCTGACCACTTCTGCAGCAATCCTCAGGTAAGCTTTGGCCTGGAAAAGAACAGACAAGTGTGTTCTACACTTCTCCCCAGCACACATCAACTGACTCATGAACTGTTTGCCATCACTGTCCTGTGAATTTAATAGTAAAAAGGCTGAGCTGAAGAAATTCAGGAGAGAGGAGATACATTGTAGGTGGGACAGGGAAAATAATTTTCGATTACTTGGAGGCAACTACTTGGAAGGTGACTTTCTGGAAAAAATATTTAGTACCAGCAATTACTGTTTTTCAAACTCTAATTCCTGAGTCAGCAAACGAGCAACCTAGTCTAGCTGCAGAAAAATTATGCCTCCCTCTTCTGACAAATTAATATCCTGAGGTAGATTCTGCCAACAATTCTGTGGCATAGGAGTTGTCAGTTGTTTAGAGAGGACTATTATTCACCACCTTACAGTGTGTCTGTGGAAACCATTTCTTTATTCTCCCCAAAAATGGCATCTAGTACCCTCACAAGCACCTGGTGAGTTTTGGGGACCAGGGATCACTGCCACGCTCTTCATCTCTGCACTCCCAGTGAAACACTCCAAACAGTCCCCAGGCCACCGTGTGGGCCACCAACCAACCCAATGCCCACAGTGCGGTTGGAACAATGGTCATGAAATTTGTATTTTAAGGGTTTCAAACAATTGCAATGTAAATTTTATTTCTTAATTCTTCCATTTTATCTATAAAAGTCACTGTAGGACACAATAGTAAGACTTTCTAAAATTATTAGTTTTTACACTTATATACTTAGTTTTGAGTTATATGCTACTGCTACTCCAACTACTACGATTAATAATAGCTAAAACTTAAGTACTTAACATTTGCTCAGTATTATTTCATTTATCCTTACAGCTACCGTAAGGGTAAATTCTGTTATTATCCTCAATTTATGGACCAGAAAACCAAAACCCAGAAAGATGAAGATTTTACAGCCAGGATGAGATGTCCAACTTCCTGACCTGCCCGGTATGAGAACTGTTTGAGACCTTAATGTAATGCTTTAAGTGTGTCTCACACATCTTTATTTAAAAAAAAAACTATGCTTGAACCCTAGCATCTAAGTCATGTTTTATTTTACCAGGAAAATGTTAAAATTTCATTTGAGACTATTTTTAAAAAAAGAGTAGCCCTCAAAGCATGAATAAGGACTTATTTTTTTTTTCTGAGTGCCTACTACACCAAGTACTTCACATAAGTCATCCCACTTATATGTAAAATAAGCATCATGGGCTTAACTTGGATTGAAACACTGGAAGTTGTGATCACAGAGTCAGTAGGCTGGGAAGCATTCAAATGTGGGTCCACCTGACTCCAAAGCCCAGCTCCTTCTACTGCTACATCACATATGAAACAGTACATCAAGATATAAGCAATTATAATTGTAATGCTTTGTCTAAGAATGGTTTTAGTCACTGCTATAGTTAACAAAAACAATAGCTTTTATTTATTTATTTATTTATTTATTTATTTATTTATTTTTAATATATTTTATTGATTTTCTACAGAGAGGAAGAGAGAGGGATAGAGAGTCAGAAACATCAATGAGAGAGAAACATCGATGAGCTGCCTCCTGCACACTCCCAACTGGGGATGTGCCCGCAAGCAAGGTACATGCCCTGGACCAGAATCGAACCCGGGACCCTTCAGTTCACAGGCTGATGCTTTATCCACTGAGCCAAACTGGCCAGGGCAATAGCTTTTATTTAAAAATGGAAATAACAATCCAGCCGGTGTGGTTCAGTGGTTGAGTGTTGACGCTGAGCCAGGAGGTCACAGTTCGATCCCCAGTCAGGGCACATGTCCCGGTTTCAGGCTCAATCCTCAGTGTGGGGCGTGCAAGAGGTAGCCAATCAATGATTCTCTCTCATCATAGATGCTTCTATCTCCCTCCTCCTCCCCCTCCCCCTCTTCCTCTCCCTCTCCCCTCTCCCGTCCTCTCTCTGAAAGTCTATTAAAATATATTTTGGAAAAAAATAAAGATAATAAATAAAAATGAAAATACCACAGACTTAATAAAGAAATATTTCTCTTAAATTTAATATGCTGATTTTCAGCTAAGCATCTTTATCAATACTTTTTAGTCTCCTAGTATCTTTTCTAGGTATTTAAGTATAATATTTTCTGATGAAAATTTAAAGTTCACTAAGACAAGCTGAGACAAGGTCATCATTCTATAATCTTTTATTCATACTTACGTTAAATTACGTTAAATTACCTATCAGGTGGCACAAAATACTGAATGATTCCAGGATAATCAAATTTGTACATTTAACTTTTTCTTTTTAATGGCCTATCTCCAAGCTTAAACTTTCAACATATGACACTTAAAGTAATGGTTTGATTGTCATTTGCTGAGAAACCACTAAAAGTACTAAGTTTAACAGTTTCAATTTCTATAAAACTATTAAGATTGAATTTTTTTTGGCCAACGTAGTATTATTTCATATATATATATATATACACACATATATAAAAGCCAAGTGACTGGAATGACCAGAATGACCAGTTGCTATGATATGTAATGTGGCAGCCAATCGGCCCCCAGTAACCTTCTACAGCCCTTCTCCCTGGCTGGCCTGGTCCCCAATTGGCGCCCCCTACCCTGACTGGGGCCCATCGGGGTGGGACAACTGGACCCCACCTATGCATGAATTTGTGCACAAGGCCTCTAGTTAGTAAATAAAAGGAGGGAAAGAGGGTAAGAGATCAACCAAAGGACTTGTATGCATGCATATAAGCATAACCAATGGACACTGGCAGTATGGGTGTTAGGGCATGTTCTGGGGGTTGGGAGCGGCCAGGGAGAGGTCAAGTGGGGGAAAAGGAGACATGTAATACTTTAAACACTAAGGAATTAAAACAAAAGTAAAAGGAGCAGTGGTTGAGTGTTGACCCATGAAACAAGAAGTCACAGTTTGATCCCCAGTAGGAGACATGCAGGAGGTAGCCAATCAATGATGTTTCTCTCTCACTGATGTTTCTATTTCTCTCTCCAAAAATCAATAAAACATATTTAATCTAATAAAAATCTAATATTGAAATTGACCGTTTCTATGGGATGCTTAAGCCA
>PVJC01043516.1:0-14481 GCA_004026665.1 Murina feae
CCCCGAGCCCGTGCGCACGCCTCCGTACCTCTGTACTTTGCTTCCGCTGCTGCTCTGAGTCTCAGACTCTTCTCTGGTTGTAGGATTTTCACTCAGCCAGCCGTCCTGCGGGTGCGAGTGGTGTCCGTGTGTTCTTTTCGTGGTTTTTCTGAAATAGTTGTTCACAGCTGCATATGCGGTGTCTACCCTATGCCGCCATTTTGTTTCTCCTCTGTTGTTGATAAGATTGATTGCAGCAGTGTCAGGGAATCTGCCGCCAGCTCTGATGAACAACTAGAAGCATTCCTATAGAACTTCATTTCCCCAGTCCATCCATTGGATTGAGTGTATGCCATACCTTTAGTTGGACATAATTGATATACATCATTTATTTGATCTCTGCTGACAATTTGGAGGGTTTAAATAGCAGGGGGAGGGCCAAGACTTGATCCCTGATCTGCTAACTAGTGTGAGACATGTGGCTTAGTTGGGAGCCAAACTTAGCTGATCAGCACGGTGTACTGCCTTGAGAACTCTGTAGTCATGATGTAGGGTTATGGCTTAAGCCCAATCTCATTGTGGGGAGCAGAGAGGAGGATTCAGTGCCAGACCAGGAGACACTGGGAGATGGTAGAGAGTAGGGCACTCTTCCTGCTAATCTAGGAATAAATCTGGTGAGGGAGGACACTCAAATCTCAATGGGGATGCGTGGGGCAGGGAGAAGAAGGGGAAGGTGAGAGTCTAAAGCCCTTGGTACTAGAATGAGCTCAAGAAAGGTAACTAGGAACACCAAAGAAAGAACTCCATTTAGTCTCCAACAATGTGGTTGTACCCTCTGAATGTTCTTTAACCTAAAGCGGACATTCCTCCAACTCTGTCCCACCATTGCCTCAAGTTCAGTAAGCTAAACTGAAGCCCATCATGGTTTCTCTCTCCTTCATATCTTCGTGTCCTTCATCATCTGCTTTCACCTCTGAGTCAAAATGGCACATCCCATAATGACAGAAAAGCGAATCATTGATGAACTGCCTCCTGCATGCCCCACACTGGAGATCTTCCCACTTCTGATTTTTATATTTTATTAATGGCATTGTTCTAGTGCTGTTCAGTTCAAACACTTGAAGTTATAGGGGATTTATTCCTCACCCTTCACATCCAGCAGGGCATAAGTGTCTGCTAGTTTTTTGGTGACTTCTCTCTGTGTCTGTGTCTGTGTCTGTGTCTGTGTCTGTGTCTGTGTCTGTGTCTGTGTCTCCCATTTTTTTTTCACTTCAGCATAAAGCCTTGTTACTTTTGCTTGGACCAGCCCTATAGCCATCTAACAATCTTGAGTCTCTGTCTATGGTTTCTTTCATTCTCTAAATATTCCTAAAGTTGCAATCCGGCAAGTTCCTGCCAGTGGAACCTCCCTAAAGCATCCCCAGTTGCCCCAGAAACCTTCAATGGCTCCTGATTACTCAGAATAAAGTCCAAGCTGAACCTAACTCACTGTTCTCACCATCCCAATTTGGTTCCCTGTTACTGTTTGTTCACGTGAATTCAGCCAACAAGCACCCTCCCTGATCTATGCTCACAGCCTTTGGATTCTGCCTCCACATGCTTCACAGGCAGTTTTTAGCTACAGCTCTTCCTTCCACTTTGCCTTTGTGTACCCAGTGCTTTCTTCACTCTCCAAGCTTCAGCTCAAGTCCATCCCCTCCTTCCCCGTGATGGAGTCCACGGGACCCTCTATCTCTTCAAAGTGACCATTACACTTCCTCTTTTCTTCTGCTCTATTGACACATCTGTTGACACATCAGTCATCCAGTAGCATGAACATACTATCTTCTTCGGAATGTGCAACCTGCTGGAAACACCACTGATAATGCATACCAATTCTCTGAGATGCTGGTATCAGAAAGGTGAGAAATGTTAGCTACCTGTCCACAAAAGAGAACCTAGCTTCAAAATGGAGTAGTGAAAATGGCAGCAGCAAAGGCCTCTCTTCTTAGTGTTACCGCAGTCCAGTTATACAATTTATTACCTCTCTACAACACTAGGGAACAATCTAGCAACTAATATGCAATTCAGAATGTGTATGACACTTGTATGTAGAAGCTACTTGTGTTGTGCTCAGAGTTTCCAGGAGAGGCTAAGCTGTGAACCAAGGCAGGCTGATGCTAGTGCTGGGCCCAGGGCCTCTTATTGAGAGGTAAGGGGAACACTGAAGCCAACTGCTGCTTAATTGAGAGATTTTAGGAAAGTCTGAAGTCTGAGCTAGGACACTCCACTCATATGGAAAAGTAACTACAAAAGGCTTAGATGAACCTGAAAGTTGGGTGAGGCAGGGTCTCAGGGAATCACCAGAGCAAGGTGAACAGTGTGAGACAGTTTGATGGAGATTCAGACATGGGTACCGTCTATAGGCACGATGGTGAGAAGTCTCAGAAAAGGAACAATGACCTCTGCGAACACTTTTGTCTGGAAGAAAGCTGCACCCCAGTTCTTGCCCTGATGCCAGACAATTTAGTTCGTTCCATATGTCCCTGGATCCTTCCAAGCTGCTGACCCAATGCAGGAGGAGCACAGACGGAGTGAGTCTGAGTAAATCTATTCGCTGGCCCTTTAGGAAGAACTGCCTGGGACTCCAGGAAATCTCTGTCACTCAGCCACAATTTCCCCTAGTTTCTAAAGCCAAAGTTATGGGGACTTCTCTTCCTGGCCGTGGAACCCTGGGCTGAGGATCTGGGACCCTTTGCTCCTCACAGGGGACCTCTACAGTGAAGATATCCCTCCAAATTAAAAATAAAACATCCCAGGTGGGTGTCAGACCAGTCCATTCTGTGCCGCCACCCCTCCTGCTAGTCTCAATGTGGCTTCTTTAATCCCTAGTGATGGGACTTCTGTTCAGCCAGATTTCTGAATGTGGTCATTCTTTAGTTGTAATTTTGATGTCGTTGTGGGTGGTTACCTATGCCACCATCTTGATCTTCCTCAAACCTGTATTTATTTATTTATTTATTTATTTATTTATTTATTTATTTATATATTAGAGGCCCAGTGCATGAACTTCATGGGTAGGGTCCCTAGCAGCTTGCCAGATGCCAGCCAGGGCCTTCCTTCACTCTGAGCTGTCTCCTGGTGGTCAGCGCACATCATAGCAAGTGATCAAACTTCCGGTTGGTCGAACTCCTGAGAGGACACTTTCCATATTAGGCTTTATGTATACAGATTTTATTAATTTCAGGGAAGAAGGTAAAGGGAGATAGAGATAGAAACATCAGTAATGAAAGAGAATCATTGATCGGCTGCCTCCTGCATGCCCCACACTGGAGATGGAACCCACAACCTGGGCATGTGCCACGATTGGGAATTGAACCTTGACCTTCTGGTTCATAGATTGACACTCAACCACTGAATCATGCTGGCTGGGCTCATTTGGTCTTTTTAAAAATTGTGCACTCTTCCTGTTTACATAAATGCTCAATTATTGTTATGAAAAACAGAAGAAGTACAGATAAGAATAAAGAAATAGCAAAAATTACCCCAAATCCTACCAACCAGAGATACCATCAATAATTTAGAAAATGTTTTTCCAGATTTTTATGTATGCATATATAAAGTTTGCACACATACATACACATAGATTTACATGTATGGAACTATATAGTGCATATATAGTACATATCCTTTTTAATGTTCTTTTTTTGCATTTAACAAAGTGTCTTAGATATCTTTCCAAAGTAGAGAATATTGATCTTTCCGTTTAAGAGCTTAACAGCTTTTCCTCGAATGATCACCTGAGACCTGTTAAATCACAGAACTGGACACTAGATGGCAGTGTTGAAATAAAAAAATTTGGAAAATAAATAGTACTGGAATTTATGCAGTAACAAGAGCCTCCTGGGACCCTGTTCAGCTGAATCCTATTATTGACATTCTGACAATTAATAACTGGTGAAATGACATTTATCTGATTAAGATTGCATCACTTTGGAGGCTCCACATCCCCCTTGCTTGGGCTGCAAACATCAAGCGCCTAAGACAAAGATTTGTAAGACTGCATTCAGATTTGTTTCATCATCCATCTGTGAAAGTGAAAATTTGCCCTCTATGAAGGGAATAAATTACTTGCCATCTCTTTCACATTCTCTCTGCAGCTCCCATACCAGATACAGCAGATGGACTGGCACTCTTACTGCTTCCCCCTACCTCCCGCCCCCGCAAAAAACCCTGATTCTTGTACTCCATCCAAGGCAGCAGGAGAAGCCATGTTCCATGGCAGTTAGAACCGGTTCCCTGTCTGGCTCACGGTCTCAGGGTGGTGCTTCACTCTGATCATGTCTCCTGAGAATTTACACTCCCTATAGCAACTGCATGCGCGGAGGGAGAGCAGGTCAACCCAGACCTTCGGAATCCTAGGCTTCCTCGGGTCACGGTATTTTTGTTTTTATTCATTTAATTTATTAAATATATATATATTATATTTAATATATATATATTATATTTAATATATATATATATATATATATATATATATAAAAATAAATATATATATATATTCACACACACACACACACACACACTAGGGGCCCGGTGCACAAAAATTTGTGCACTCAGTGGGTGGGGGGTTTCCTCAGCCTGGCCTGTGCCCTCTTGCAGTTTGGGACACCTAGGGGGGTGATGTTCACCTGCTGGCATGCCTGGCCAGCCTGAGTGAGGGGCTGAGGGCCATTTTCAGGCTGCCCACAGCCCCTTCAGGGTTCATGCACTGGGGGGTGGGAGGGCTGGTGAATGCAGGGGTGGATGTTTCCCATTGGGTGGCCCACGATCGCACATGCCTGGTGGGCCCCCACTGCTGAGGGGACACACCTGACAGAACTGGATGGAGAGCCAGGGGTGGACACTGGTGCAGGATCCCTTGGTGGGGCCCTGCTGCTGAGCGAACACACCAGGGGTGGAGCTGGGCAGCGGACTGGCTTCGGATGCTCCACACTGTGCAGCAGACACTCCTGCATGCCCTATGGAGGCCCCTGGAGCAGAGCCAGGCAGTGGACCCAGGACAGGTGCTCCTGCACATTCCACAGAGGCCCCTGGGGAGTGGAGCCAGGCAGTGGACCCCAGATGGGTGCTCCTCGATGTCCCGAGGAGGCCCCAGGCTGAACCCACCCCCCACACTGAGCTGACACTCCTGGCACAGCTGTGCCAGCTGTGGAGCCTCCCAGTGCAGAGCCACTCTGCCAGCCTCCATCTTGGCTGGGTTAATTTGCATATAGCCACTCTGATTGGCTGGTGGGCGTGGCTTAGGCATCCCGAAGAAATGGTCAATTTTAATATTACGCTTCTATTAGTGTGTGTGTGTGTATATATAAAATCTTTATTGATTTCAGAGAGGAAGAGAGAGGGAGAGAGAGATAGAAACATCCATGATGAGAGAATCATTGATTGGCTGCCTCTTTAATGCCCCCTCCTGGGATCCAGCCAGCAACCCAAGCATATGCCCTTGACTGGAACCGAAGCTGGGACCCTTCAGTCCACAGGCTCTATCCACTGAGCCAAACCAGCTAGGCCCTGATGTTTTCTGCTCCAGGCCTTCATCACCCTATTGTCTGTGTCCATGGGTTATGCATATTTGCATATAAGATTTTTGACTGTGGCAGTGTTTTTTGTAAATACTTTCCAATTCTGATTCAAAGACATACCCCCCCCCACACACACATGCACACACATGCACATGTGTGCACATATATATGAATGCATGGAGACATACACACACACATCCCTTGCTTGGTATTTGTGCTGAATGCTCTATTTGAAAAAGTGTAAAATGCATGTCTGGAATTTCAGCTTTGCTACTAATTGACCTTGTGATCTTGGTTAAATTCCTAACCATCTCTTTGTTACATATGAGTAATAACTACAACTGACACCATTCTGAAGTATTATATATGTAGACTGTACATGCTTGGGGGTTTCCCAGCTACACCCATAAAAATGAGAAAAAAATATTCTGAATTTGACAATTTCTATTTTTAAAAACAACTGTCTTGGGAAAAATCAGAACTTTATGAGTTTTTTACATTTCTCTTATGACTTTGTATCTTGCACTGCACTGATTTCCTAAGCCACTCTATGGTTAGAGGCTCCCACAAGCTTACCACCATCAAAATACTCTGTGATTCAGGACATTAGGGAGTTTTCAGTGTCTGAGCTCAGCCACGTCACATTCATTGCAGTAATCCCATGGGTCTGTTATAGCACTGAGTCATAGACATAGATTCCGTCTCATAAGGAGTGACTTTGTTCACACAGACTCTATGGAAAGCCACAAGAGACACTTGCTCTGAAAACTGACCTTTCTGGCTTTTACTGAAGAAAATATGTCTTAATTCAGAGCCCAAATAGGGAAAGCTTGAAGAGATGATTGGGGAAAGGCTATTATTAAAGATTTAAAGGCAATCTAGCTCTCTTCCTGGTCATGAGCAACCAAAATAAGAGTTTTAATTAGTAACCCAAATGAAGCATGATCAATTTTATAACATTTTATTGAATTCAAATATATTTCAACTCAACTTACAGCTTTTGAGTGCCTACTGTGGCTAGAATAGGTATAAGATGAAGTGAATGTGACTTTGTCCCTGCCTTTAGGAGATATAATCTAGAAGAGACAAACATACACTCAAGTCTCTTCTCTCTGGTAGCCCAGTAAGCCCAGGGACTTTGTATATCTTACCCATTGCCCTTTATCCTGTGCTTTGAACATAGAAGAAGCTAATTATTGTTTTTGGATAAATATACTAGTACATATGATTATATCTAATCTAATAAAAGAGCAATATGCAAATTAACGATCACTCCAAGACACCCAAGCCAAGCCCACCAGCCAAGCCACACCCACCAATCAGAACAGCTATATGCAAATTAACCCAGCCAAGATGGTGGCCGACAGCCACAGAGCTAGAGGCTTCCGTAGCACCAGCAATGGAGTTGAAACTGCCTGCATAGGCCGTCCAGGCCTCTGCTCAAGGCAACAATGTTTCAATTATAGAAGCCATGGAGCTAAAGCAAACAGGAAGCTTCGTTGACTAAGCCTCTGCTCAAGGCAACAAAGTTTCAATTATAGAAGATAAATAAACCCCAGAAACCTGATTCCAGTCAGCCTCTCTGGGACTTTGGGTCAATGGGAGCTGTGGGCAGCCTGAAAATGGTCCTCAGCCCCTCATTTAGGCTGACCAGGCACCCCAGTAGGGACCTGAACCCTGAAGGGACTGTGGGAAGCCTGAAAAAGGCCCTCAGCCCCTCACCTAGGCTGGCTACACCCCCATAGGGTGAAGGTCCCCACTGGGGGGCTTGGCCAGCATGCAAACAGCCACGAGCCTCTCACCCCAAGGGGTTCCAGACTGTGAGAGGGGACAGGCCAGGCTGAGGGACCCCCCCCCCCGAGTACACAAGTTTTTGTGCACCGGGCCTCTAGTGTTATTATAAGAGAACTAGAGGCCTGGTGCACAAAAATTTGTGCACTCGGGGGGTTCCCTCAGCCCGGCCTGTGCCCTCTCACAGTCTGGGAACCCTCAGGGGATGTCCACCTGTTGGCTTAGACCCGCTCCGCAGGCAATTTGGCCTAAGCTGGTAGTCAGACATCTCTCTGGCAGCCCGGGAGCCCTCAGGGGATGTCCACTTGCCAGTGGGGAGCAGGCCTAAGCTGTAGTCGGACATCCTTAGCACTGCTGAGGAGGGAGGAGAGGCTTCCACCACCATCACTGTACTGGCAGCCGTCAGCCTGGCTTGTGGCTGAGCTGAGCTCCCCCTGTGGGAGTGCACTGACCACCAGGGGCAGCTCCTGCATTGAGCGTCTGCCCCCTGGTGGTCAGTGTGTGTCATAGTGACCAGTCATTCCCAGTTGTTCTGCTGTTAGGATCAATTTGCCTATTATCCTTTTATTATATAGGATAAAGGACTGGTGCATGGGTGGGGGCTGGCTGGTTTGCTCTGAAGGGTGTCCCAGATCAGGATGCGGGTCTTGCTGGGGTTCCTGGCCAGCCTGAGTGAGGGGCTGAGGGACATTTTCAGACTGGCCATACCCCCTTCAGGGTAGGGGTTCCTGCTGGGGTGCCTGGCCAGACTGGGTGAGGGGCTGAGGTCCGTTTTCAGGCTGGCAAAGTCCCCCAGCAGAGACCTTCATCCTATGAGGGTGGGGCCATTCTGTGTGAGGGGCTGATGGCTGTTTGCAGGCTGGCTACAACCCCCAGCCACCCAAGCTCCCAGTGAGACTGGCTGGAAGCAGGTATCTGGGGTTTATTTATCTTCTATAATTGAAACTTTGTTGCCTTGAGCAGAGGCCACAGCCAGCCTAGGTGGGCTGCTTCCTCCATTGCCAGGGCAATGAAGTCTCCTGTTTGCTCTAGCTTTGTGGCTGCTGGCCGCCATATTGGTTGGGTTAATTTGCATATAGTCACTCTGATTGGCTGGAGGGCATGGCTTGGGATGTAATGGAGTGACACAATTAGCATATTACTCTTATTGGATTAGATATATATTATCCAGGCCAGTGACAACTACTAATAAAAAGATAAAGAGTGATGTTACAGTGCCAATTAAAAGGAAAAAAGAAGAGTGCTGAGGGAAGGATTCAAACAGAGCTTAGAGGAATGGATAGAATTTTTGATGGGGGTGTGGGGAGTAAGGGTGATAGAGAAAACATAGGCAGTAAAATCTCTGGCATTTCTCTTAGCAATATTTTCCTGATATATTTTTTCAGGCAAGGGAAACAAAATAAAAAATAAACTAATGGGACTATATCCAGTTAAAAGGTCTTTTCACAGCAAAAGAAACCATCAACAAAACAAAAAGATAACCTACTACATGGAAGAAGATATTTACCAATGATACATCTGAGAAGTAGTTAATATCCAATATTTATAAAGTACTCAGACAATTCAATGCCCTCCCCCCAAAATCAAACAAACAATCCAATTAAAAAATGGGCAGAAGACCTAAATAGATACTTCTCCAAGGAGGACATACAAGTGGTCAATGGACATATGAAAAGTTGTTCATAAGAGAAATTCAAATTATAACCACAAAGAGATGTCACCTCACACTTGTCAGAATGGCTATCATCAAATTCGCAAACAACAAATGTTGGTGAGACTGTGGATAAAAGAGAATCTTGTTCACTGCTGTTGGGAATGCAGATTGGTGTACTTGAAAAACAGTGTGGAGGGGCCTAAAAAAGTTAAAAATGAAACTGACTTATGTCCTAGTGATTCAATTTCTGGGTGTATACGTAAAAAACCCCAAACACTATCTGAAAGAATATATGCAATGCTATACTCATTGCAGTGTTATTTCCAATACCCAAGATTTTGAAGCAACCCAATTGCCTATCATGAGACAAGTGGATAAAAAGTGGTGGTACCTATACAAAATAGAATATTACTTGGCCATGAAAGTGCAAAATCTTACCATTTGAAACAGTTTGAATGGACCTAGAGGGTATTATGCTAAGTGAAATGTCAGACATAGAAAGACAAATACCCTATGATTTCACATATATGTGAAATCTAAAGAAAAAAATAAACAAACAAAATTAATATGAAGTCATAGAAACAGTGAACAGATTGATGGTTGCCAGAGGGGAGGGGATTGGGGAACTGGGTAAAAAAGAATGAAAGGATTAAGAGATACAAATTGGGCCCTAGTTAGTTTGGTTCAGTGGACAGAGTGTCGGCCTATGGACTGAAGGTTCAATCCCAGTCAAGGAAACATGCCAAGGTTGCAGGCTCAAACTCCAGTGGGAGGCATGCAGGAAGCAGCCTATCAATGATTCTCTCAACATTGATGTGTCTGTCTCTCTCTCTCCCTCTCTCTCTGAAATCAATAAAAAAAATTACATAAAAAAAGAGATGCAAATTGGTAGTTTCGATATAGTCATGGGGATATAAAGTACAGAGTAGGAAGGATAGTCAAAAATAGTCAATAATCTAATATAATTAAAATTGGCCATTTCTACAGGATGCATACGCCACGCCCACCAGCCAATCTGAGTGGCTGTATGCAAATTAACCCAGCCAAGGTGGAGGCCAGCAGTCATCGAGCTAGAGTAAACAGAGGCTTCCGTTGCACCAGGAGTAAACTGTCTGCCAGCCGGCTGGGCTTCTCCCGGGTCCAGGCAACATTGTTGAAACATTCTTTCAATTATGGAAGCCATGGAGCTGAAGCAAACAGCAAGCTTCTGTTGCACCAGCGATGGAGGAAACTGCCTGCCTAGAGTCTACTAAGGCAACATTCTTTCAATTATAGAAGCCATTGAGCTGAAGCCAACAGGAGGCTTTGTTACTTGCCTAGGCCTCGGCTTAAAGGAATAGTGTATCAATTATGGAAGATAAATAAACCCCAGAAACCTGCTTCCAGCCATCCTTGCTGGGATGTTGAGTCAATGGGAGCTATAGACAGCCTGAAAGCCTGAAAACAGCCCTCAGGCCTGCACCCAGGCTGGCCACACCCCAATGGGGTGAGGGCCCACACTAGGGGTCTTGGCCAGCCTGCAAACAGCCATCAGCCCCTCACCCAGGCTGGCCAGGTACCCCAGTAGGGACCCAAAACCTGAAGGGACTGTGAGCAGCTTGAAAACAGCCCTTAGCCCCTCACTCAGGTTGGCCACACCCCAATGTGGTGAGGGTCCACACTAGGGGTCTTGGCCAGCCTACAAACAGCCATCAGCCCCTCACCCAGGCTTACCAGGCATGCCAGCAGGTGGACATCTGAGGATGCGAGAGGGCACAGGCTGGGCTGAGGGACCACCTGAGTGCACAAATTTTTGTGCACCGGGCCACTAGTATTATAATAATTATATGGTGCCAGGTGGGTACTGGAAATATTGGGCGGGAGAGGGGAACACTTTGTAAAGTAAATGATTATCTAAGCACTATGTTGTACACATGAAACTAATATAAAATAATATTGAATGTAAACTGAAATTGCAAAAAGTAGATTATGATTCTGGAGAGGTTGAAATAGTCATAAAAGTACCTAAACACATGACACTACAAATTTCATGAGAATATATGCTTAGTTCAGAACATTATATAAAATACTAGGGGCCTGGATGGACTGAAACCAAGATGGCAGCATAGGTGAACACCGGAATTGCTGCCATGCACAACCATTTCAAAACCACAATAAAAAGAAAAAACAGACACCACCCAGACCCACAGGAAGGCTGCCTGAGTGGAAATTCTACAACTAGAAAGAGACTGAGATGCAGAGGAGGTGCGGAAATAAAGTGCAGAGGTACAGAGGCGCGCATGAAGGGGCTCGTGAAAAGGGCTGGAAGCATTTCATACCAGAGGGAGGCACAAGCTCCCGATGGCTCTGAACTCCAGTTGCATATGCGTTTCTTGGGACTATGAATCATACGGGGAGGAGCTGGACTGTCTGGCACCATCTGGCACCGTCTGACATCAGGAGGAACTCCAGAGTGGCTTGAGACCTGGTGCCTCTTAGGGCAGGGCTGAGAATCGGCCATAGCTGGTTGCTCTGCCCTGTAGATTCCCCGAAACCCCACCCCACCCAAGCTATGCGCAGAGGCTTTTGCATATAAAAGGCTGGGAAACCTCAGGCAGAAGCTAAAATAGCACCTCCTTAGAGTTCCAAGAGACTGTGTACCCAGTGATCAGAGCAGGACCACCCAGTCACCAACTCCTCTGACTCATAAGGGACACACTCAGGGGGCAGACTCAGTGGGCACCAAAACCCCACTGAAACAAGTCTTGCCCCATAAGGGTGTCTCCAGCATAAAATTCTCCCACCATAAACACAGCTGATTCTCACAGCCAAATGGCCTGGAGGTCAATTCCTCTCAGTGAAACCAACAACAATCAAGGCTTAGCTACAACAAGACTGTGCACAAAGCCGACAAAGCAGTGCACCAAGAGTATCCACCTCAGGTAATTGAGAAGACTGAGCTCTCGGCCCTATGGGACACCTACCACAAAAAGCCACTCTGTCAACACAGGGAAGCAGCCAAAATGTGGAGACAAAGAAACAGGTCACGAATGACAGAAAAGGAGGAAAGCAAACAACTGGATATAGAGTTCAAAATCACAGTTATAAGGCTTTTCAAGAATATTCTAGAGACAGCCGATAAATTTAGTGAGACCCTCGAGGATATGAAAAAGGACCAGCTAGAAATTAAGCATACACTGATTGAAATAAAGAATAATATACAGAGATCCAGCAGCAGACTAGAGGATCACAAGAATCAAGTCAAAGATTTGAAATGTGAAGAAGCAAAAAACACCCAATTGGAAAATCCAAAAGAAAAAAGAATCCAAAAATAAGAAGACAGTGTAAGGAGCCTCTGGGACAACTTCAAGTGTACCAACATCAGAATTATAGGGGTGCCAGAAGAAGAGAGAGAGCAAGATATTGAAAACGTATTTGAAGAAATAATGACAGAAAACTTCCCCTACCTGGTGAAAGAAATGGACTTGCTGCAAGTCCTAGAAGCACAGAGAACCCCAAACAAAAGGATTCCAAGGAGGATCACACCAAGACACATCATAATTAAAATGCTAAGGGCAAAAGACAAAGAGAGAATCTTAAAAGCAGCAAGAAAAAAGCAGTCAGTTACTTACAAGGCACCCATATGACTGTCAGCTGATTTCTCAACAGAAACTTTGCAGGCCAGAAGGGAGTGGCAAGAAATATTCAAAATGATGAATAGCAAGAACCTACAACCAAGATTACTTTACCCAGCAAAGCTATCATTCAGAATTGAAGGTTAGACAAAGAGCTTCACAGACAAGAAAAAGCTAAAAGAGTTCATCACCACCCAACCAGTATTATATGAAATGCTGAAAGGTATCCTTTGAGAAGAGGAAGAAGAAGAAAAAGTAAAGATAAGAATTATGAACAACAAATACATATCTATCAACAAGTGAACCTAAAAATCAAGTGAATAAAAAAAATCTGATTAACAGAATAAACTGGTGAATAGAATAGAATCAGGGGTATAGAAAGGGAGTAGACTGACAATTCACAGGGGAAAAGGGGTATTAGGGGTGTAGGAAGAGACTTGACAAAAATCATACACCTACGGATGAGGACAGTGCGGGGGGATAAGGGCAGAGGGTGGGGTGGGAACTGGGAGAAGGGGAGCTATGTGGGGAAAAAAGAGGAAGAACTGTAATAATCTAATCTAATAAAAGAGTAATATTGCAATTGACCATTTCTTCGGGACTCCTAAGCCACACCCACCAGCCAATCAGAATGGCTGTATGCAAATTAACCCAGCCAAGATGGAGGCTGGCAGTCACGGAACTAGAGTAAACAGAGGCTTCCATTGCACCAGGAGTAAACTGTCTGTCTAGGCCTGCTGGGCCTCTCTCTGCTTCTGGCAATATAGTTGCAACATTGTTGCAATTATAGAAGCCACAGAGCTGAACCAAACAGGAGGCTGTCATTGCACCAGCAATGGAGGAAACTGCCTGCTTAGGCCGGCTGGGCATCTACTAAGGCAACATTCTTTCAATTATAGAAGCCATTGAGCTGAAGCCAACAGGAGGCATTGTTACCTGCCTAGGCCTCAGCTTAAAGCAACAGTATCAATTATAGAAGATAAATAAACCCCAGAAACCGGCTTCCAGCCAGCCTTGCTAGGATGTTGGATCAATGGGAGCTGTGGGCAGCCTGAAAACTCCTCACCCCTCAGCCCTGCACCCAGGCTGCTCAGGCACCCCAGTAGGGACCCAAAACCTGAAGGGACTGTGGGCAGCCTGAAAACAGCCCTCAGCCCCGCACCCAGGCTGCCCAGGCAACCATGTAGAAACTTGAACTCTGAAGGGACTGTCTGCAGCCTGGAAATGGCCCTCAGCCCCACACCGAGGTTGCCCAGGTACCCCAGTAAGGACTCGAACCCTGAAGGAACTGTGGGCAGCCTGAAAACAGCCCTCAGCCCCTCACCCAGGCTGGCCACACCCCAATAGGGTGAGGGTTCATACTGGGAGGGCTTGGCCAGTCTGCAAACAGCCATCAGCCCCTTACCAAGGCTGACTAGGCACACCAGCAAGTGGACATCCCCTGAGGGGTCCCAGACTGCGAGAGGGCACAGGCCAGGCTGAGGGATCTCCCGAGTGCACAAATTTTTGTGCACCGGGCCCCTAGTATGAACAATAAAGATTAAAAAAAAAAGAAAGAAGACTATGGTCCTCTAAAGCTGGGAGCCCGGAGAAACAAGATGGCGGCATAGGGTAGACACCATATATGCAGCTGTGAACAACTATTTCAGAAAAACCACGAAAAGAACACACGGACACCACTCGCACCCACAGGACGGCTGGCTGAGTGAAAATCCTACAACCAGAGAAGAGTCTGAGACTCAGAGGAGTGGCGGAAGCAAAGTACAGAGGTACGGAGGCGCGCGCACGGGCTCGGGGAAGGGCTGGTACTGGAGGTCGTGGTTCTTTTCCAAAACGGAGAGAGCCACAAGCTCCCAGCGGCTCTGAACTCCAGTTCCAGGCG
>PVJC01043517.1:0-14486 GCA_004026665.1 Murina feae
AAAAAGATATATGTACTAATCTTTGTAAAGCTTTATGTAATAATAATTTTTAAAAAAATAAAATAAAATAAAAAATAAAATAAATTGCAGCTGGATCTGGGTCTTCTGCCGTTTGGTGTTTGGCGTGGAGCAGGCAGATCGCCAATTAAACTGGGCTTCCTCTGGAGGATTCATTGTCTCTGGTTTGGGTCCCCTTTATATAGACAGGTTGTTTACCCACGCAGTCCAGGTGCTTACCAATTTTAGGGTGCAAAACAAGTTTCTATCAACATGCCAATGGTATGCACTTAAAAACATGTGTTCAACCAAAATAAGTTCAAACCAAGACCTTATCTATGGGGCACACTCTTCTAAGTTACTTCACAAACATGTTTTTCCATAAATGTTCAAAACATCACACAGGTGTTTATCGCACTAAGTTTCAAACAATATTTTTCTACTATGACACTTGGTCTCTCTCTGCTTCTCTGTCACTTACTCTTTCTGTTCCCTGGTGCTGTGGGAAGGCTGGATGACCAGGTCCCCTGTCCCAGAGAAGGCCTTTCATTCTAGGGTTTGACCCATTGCATCCCTGAGCTGTAGTTTCACTTGTTCCTCTAACTTCTGTATTTCCTGTAAAATGTTAGACCTAGAGACTTGGTGAGTTCCAGGTTCAGCCTTGCTTTGGGCCAGACTTTCCTGGGTGGTCCTGGGTGTATCCCACTACATCCCACAGGGGTGCAGCTTGAGTGAGGACAAGCCTGGTCTCAGAGCTGGGATGGGGCCAACCCCTACATCAGTGATTCTCAACCTTCCAGCCATTTAAATACAGTTCCTCATGTTGTGACCCAACCATAAAGTTATTTTCGTTGCTACTTCATAACTGTAATGTTGCTACTGTTATGAATTGTAATGTAAATATGTGTTATGCAGGATGGTCTTAGGCGACCCCTGGGAAAGGGTCCTTGGACCGCTAAAGGGGTCACCACCCACAGGTTGAGAACCCCTGCCCTAAACTCTATTATCCAATTCCCTCTTCCCCCTCCTAGGGCTCTTCACCGAAAGGGAGTTTTGCTTTGTTTTTTGTTTTTGTTAATCCTCACCAGAGGCCATTTTCCACAGATTTTCTTTAGAGAGAGTGTAAAGGAAGGGGAGAGAGAGAGAGAGAGAGAGAGAGAGAGAGAGAGAGAGAGAAGAAGAAGAAGAAGAAGAAGAAGAAGAAGAAGAAGAAGAAGAAGAAGAAGAAGAAGAAAAGACAGATGTGAGAGAGACACTTCAACTGCTTGCCTCCCCCACCCACCCAGACCTTGGACAGCTAATCCAGGAACTTACTTGTCCTTGTCTGGAAACTGAAGCCGTGACCTTTTGGAGTGAGGGATGATGCTCACCAAGGGTTTAAAGCGACCACTGAGCACTGTTTGGGTCTGTGCTGTCACTCAGGGGTGTTCTAATCCACCTCCCCTGCTTCCTCCATCAGCTGGGATGTTCTATAAGGAAGGTGTGTCCTTCATGCAGCTATTGGTTCCTGGGGTGAGGGCATCTAGGGGTTGATAGCGTGCCCTTCGTTTCCTCACAAGACAGCATGGTCCAGGATTGCTTGGCTTTGTCCTTTTCTCAGTTAAAAATTATTTTATTAAATTGTTTTCAATTGCAATTTACATCCAATATTATTCTGCATTTGTGTCAGGTGTACAGCATAGTGGAGACAACCCTTCCTTTATCCTGTGTCCCTGATATTTGCAGCCACTGCCTGGCACAGTCCAGAGAACTCTGTAGCTTTCCCAGGGCAGGGAGAGGCCAGGAGACCTCATGGGGTAGCTCAGCCACTGAGGCTATAAAAGGGCAGGTGAACTGCTCCCACCTGAACCGACATTTCCATTCTGCCTCCTGCCCCAACAGGTGATGCTGTGTCTAAAGTGACCATGAGGGCGGGGTGAGGGCAAACAATTGTACAACAAGGACGTTCTTTTGTGCTGACGTCTTGGCGATGCAGAGGGGGTGATGGTGGACGCTGGTGGGCCTTCAGCTGTGGACACGGATGGGAAAGAGGCTGTCTGTAGGCTGGTTCGTGCAGAAGGCAGGTCATGAGGATTGATGCAGCAGGTGTGCTCTGAGGGATGTGGAACAGGTGGTGTGAGTGTTGGAGAGTCCACAGTCATCCTGTGGGAGCACAGACATTAGGCTGGGAGAGTGAAATGGAAGAGAAGTGACTTTATGTATTTCCTAGAGGCCCATTGCACGAGATTTATGCCCTGGGGGCCGCAGGGTTGGGGGTTCCTGAGCCTGGTATCTCACAGTCTGTGACTCCTTGGGGTTTGTCCTCCTGTGGCCTAAGCCATCAGTCAGACATTCCTCTTAGAATCCACTGTAGAATCAATGCCCTCCCAGGACCGTCCCCCTCACTGATCACTGGGGCGGCTCATGCAAAGGCCTGTGCCCTCCACCTGAGGTCTGTGCCCTATCTCAGGCCTATGCAACTCTGTCTGAAGTCTGTCCCCTCTACCTGAGGTCTCTGACCTCCGTCTGAGGTTGGTGCACACTGTGGCTCAAGAACAGCTGAAGATGAGCAGCAGGACTGTGAGTGGGGTTGCCTTCTGCCCAGAGAGCTGGGCAGAACACCCAGTTCATCCCCAAATAAGGTTCCTCTATATCACACTGTTGCCAGAATACTTGTGTCTGTTTAAGAAATGATCTGTACTGAGGATATGTTTCCTGATTTTAGAGTGAGAGGAAGGGAGAGACAGAGAGACAGAGAGACAGAAAACCTACATGTGAGAGACAAACATCAATCTGTTGCCTCCTGGACACACCTTAAGTGGGGATGGAACTGCAAACCTATATGTGCCCTGACTGGGAATCAGACCCACAACCTATCCATGTATGGAGGATGCTCCAACTAATTAGGCCACCTGGCCAGGGCTACTTGTGTCTTAAAAACACACACAGACACACACACACACAAAAACAACCTCACAAATTTCAATTCTTATTTTGCACATTCATGTTCCAAATTGTGCCACCTTTGGTCAATATATTACCTTATTCACCATTAGCCTCCTCCATAGTTTAGGACGTGTCAATCCACACTTGATCTAAACCAACATGGTCATTTTCTAATGGACTTTTCTGTCCAGGCACACGTTTTGTGTCCATGCTTAAGCGTCTCTCTAACTTCAGGAACACAGCTTAAATGCTCCAGTCTGTGTGCTACACATTCACGTGATCTTGGCAGCCCCCGACCCCCACTTCTTCCAGGACCTGCCCTCCAGTGCCAGGTGGACATGATGGCTACCCCATGAGCTTCCATTGTTTTCCTCCTTTGTTTCCTTTTCTTTCTAAATAAATAAAGGCAAAAGGATAAAATATTTATTTGTTCCTTTTTCTTTCTTTTTAATGTTTTTAAATGGAATTAATTGGGGTGATCTTGGCTAATGAAATTGTACAGGTTTCAGGTAGCCATTTCGACAAGACATAGTGGGAACATCCAAGAAATAGCCCGGCCATGTGGCCAGTGGTTGAGACTTGCCCATGAACCAGGAGGTCACAGTTCAGTTCCCGGCCAGGGCACATGCCCCGTTTGTGGCCTGGATCCCAGGTTGGAGGCATGCAGGAGGCAGCCAAACAATAATTCTCTCCCATCATTCTTTCTTTTCTTTTTATCGTTTGTTAATTCTCACCTGAGGATATTTTCCCATTGAGATTTAGAGAGAGTGGAAGAGGCAGGGAGAGACACAGAGAGAGAAACATCAATGTGAGAGAGACACATGGATTGGTTGCACCTGCACCTGCCCCAGGCCTGGCAGGTGGTCAAGCCCACAACTGAGGTATGTAGTCTTGATGCGAATTAAACACAGGACTCTTCAGTCCGAGGGCCGACACTCTACCCACTGAGCCAACCAGCTGGGGCTCTCGTTGGTATTCCTATCTCTCTCTAGCCCTCCCGTCCTCTCTCTGAAATCAATTAAAAACATGTTTTTAAAAAAGACGACCAAGGACACAGGGAGCGATCTTGGTCTTGAGAGAACCCTGAGAGGAGCATGGGAGCCTTCAGAGGCTGAGAGGGGAGGGGAGCGATTCCAGAGCTGAGGGTGCTGGCCAGGCTGCTGACAATGCAGCTTGGTCTCTGTCATTTGACCTGAAGTGCAGTCACAGAGGCTGACCTCATGCCACACATCTAGAGCAATGCCACCACCAGGAACCCTGTGAGAAGGGAGCCCCAGGAGCCAGGACGAGAATATAAATGGCATGTTCCGGAAGATCACCAGGCTGAGGCAGAGCCACCTGCCAAGGTGACATGGGTTTGGGGGAAGAAGGAGGCCCAGACTGGACCAGGGCCAGGAACCATGACCCCTCCTCCCAGGACTTTGGGCAGAACCACCAACTATGAGACCTCAACTGGAGGGCAGGGCCAGGACAAGCTGCCAGGGACCCAGCAGTGGGTGTGAGAGGAGCCAACACAGATGCTGCTCCATGGGAGCCAAAGAGGCCACTGGGCTCAGCAACCCCTGCTGCCCTGTCCCCTCACGTGGGAATCATGGGCCTGGCCATGGGGTCACCCCCAGGCGGGTCAGCAGGGAGGCATCTGCATTGTTGCTCTGGCCTTGAGGCTGTCTCCCTGCTCAGGACAGACGGTGGCTGGGCAGTTGTCCTGGTAGGGGCCACATGAGGGTGGGTTTACTCCCTGTGGGCATTGAGGGAGAGGCTGTAAGGAAAGGGCATGCTGTCCCAGGAGGAGCAGAGCCTATACCTTTCCTTCCTTAGGACCCTCAAATCTACCTGGAGACAAACACACACAAGCCTCTCCTGCAGAGCAGCAAGCTGCAGAGTACACGGATGCAGCCAACATCCCAGCCTCCTGTGCAGGCGCAGCCCCCTGCAGCCACCCAGGACCCCACAGTCCGGTCTCCCAGAGGCCACCATGGCTGGACCCTCAGTGGCACTTCTGGTTAAGCTGGGGTCAGCCTTCACTCGGCTCCTGTCTAGATTGTCCGAGTACGTGTGGGTGCCTGGGGCGGCTTCGGAGGCCTCGCGAAGGGAAAGAAATGCAGGTGGGATTCAGGGTCCGAGCTGGATTCCCGGGTTCTTAGTTCACTGGCATTTGAAGGGTAGACCCCACTGAGACTCTTAACCAACAGCCTGCCGTCTGGCCCGGGAGGCTCAGAGGTTGAGCATCGTCTCATCTCATCTCTTGACCCAGGAGGTCAGGGTTCTATTCCCAGGCAGGGCTCATGGCTTGTGGGTTCCATCCCTAGTGGGTTGTGCAGGAGGCAGGGGATCCATGATTCTCTCATCATGGATGTTTCCGTCTCTCTCTCTCCCTTCTCTTTGAAATCAATAAAAATATTTTTTAAAACCACAGATAGAAAAACACAAGAATTGCAGGGAAGGACCAATGTCTTGCTCCTAGGAGCTGCTGGTCGCCCCCAGGAGAAGTGGGGCTGGAGACGGAGGTGTCTGTTTAAAGGAGCTCTATCCTCTGTTTAAATAAAGGAGCTCTATCCGCACTGCCCCACCCCACACTCATCTCCTCTGATTCCATACTGCAGCCACCAGTCTCAAGCCATTTCTGGACTGTCCCTCTCCCAGTTTATAAACCCTCCAGGCTCACCTGTACCTAGATGCCCCTAAGGCCTTGCTGGACCTGGCCCGGGTCTGGGCCCAGGAACCCAACCAGCTCTGGGCTCACTCTGTGCCCCAGAGACATGGGGACACCGCACTAAGGGGACACCTGGGTCTCAGGACTCTGCCTGTGACAGACCATGTGCCTCTGGCTATAATTTACCCACAGAAGAAAGACCAGGATTGTTCCTTCTCCCTCGAGGGCTGTGAAGTTGAAATTAAAAGTGAGCCCTGGCCAGTGTGAACAGGGCATTGGCCCCAGGACTGAAGGGTCTCAAGCTGATTCTGGTCAAGGGCATGTACCCGGTTTGCAGGCTGCATCCCAGGTTAGGTCTGGTGCATGCAGTGTCAAGCAACTGCTGTGTCTCTCACATCAATGTGTCTCTCAGCCTCCCTTCCAGTCTCCCTAAAAATCGTTGGGAAAATGTCCTTGAGGGAAGATTAACTACAAAAAAACAAACAATAAACAAGGAAGAGCAGTTGTTGTTTTTCTGTCATCTGTGTCTTCCGCGCTGGAAGTCTCTGGGTCTGGACTGACCCTGCTCACCCACCCAACCCCCTCCTCCCACAGTCTCACTGTAAATGAGGATTGTAAATGCCATCACTCTCAGCAGCTGGCACATGGTACACATTTGTGCAGTAGGCTGAGGACAGGCATCAGGGACTGGAGAGGACTGTGGCCTCACGGAGCATCCTTCTAGATGCCCAAGACCTGATGAGGCTGGGAGGCACTGGCAGCTGCCAAGACAGAGGACACGGAGCCATCAGGGTCAGACAGGGAGCCGGGCATGAGGCTTCAGTTCCTGAAGCCCTGCCAGGGCCCTGGGGCAGTCACCCTTCAAGCTCCCCATAGGGGGACAGCAGGCAGCAGGCAGATCCCAGGGGCGGTCATCAGCCAGCCCATCAGCCCTGGGTCTCCAGGGATGCTGTGGGAAGCCTCTGCCCTCAGGGCAGATTGTCCTGTGTGTCCCTACCTCACCTGGGCCCACCTGGGCGAAGAGCAGGCAGAGAGGCAGCAGCAGAATGTGGAAGAGCCTCATGCTGGCTGCCAGGCTGGGAGAAAGCAGGAGGAGGAGGAGGCTTGCAGGTCCAGCCACAGGATTTCAGAGGTCACAGCGCCTCCCTATTTATAGGGGAGAGAGTTTCACCAACTCAGGGACGGACCTGCAGGGTGTGTCGCAATCAGGGAAATTCTCACAAGCAGCCCCTCCTGTGGTTCACCTGCATCTGTGCGTCAGGTAAACACACTCCCATCCAGCTGAGGGGGGTGAGCTCTGGCCTGGAGCCTTGAGCTGGCACCTCCACTGCTCCATCAACTTCCTTCCTCCACCAGTCTAGGAGTTCTCATGAGGTTCTGGAGAAGTTCTGGAGAAGGGGCTCATGCCCAGGTTCCTGGTTGGGAATGGCTCAGTGGACCTGTTCCAAGAGGCCTCAGGCAGCAGCCATCAGCAAGCCAGCTGCCAGCAAGCCAACCTCAGAGTTCCCTCCTCCCGGGAAAAGCTGAGGGGCTGCTTCATGGAACCATCCTAACATATGAGGGCAACAGGGGTGTAGGAGCAGGAAGAAGGCAGAACCAGGGAAAGCAGAGGGTTTTAGGTGCCAGTCAGCACCATCTGCTCAGGGAACCACCTGGGACCTGGTCCAAGAGGCTCTGGCTTTCCTCCTAGGTGGTCAAATCTCCTGGAGCTGAAATGCCTGCAGGTTGGAGTCTGCTTCCTTTAAGGTTGGGTCCTGCAGTCCTTTAGGCCAGTGATTTCAACCTTTTTCATCTCACAGCACAGAAACTGACCACTCAACTCTGCAGCACACCAACTCACATACATTTGGCCAATCGGACAAAACATAGACATGGTTTTGAGTCATGCACAGCAGGCAGCTATTGCTGTGTTGGCTGTTCTGATTGTTTTACAAGACAGTTAAAGGGAAATCAGGTCAGTGACCCTGGCTATTGTGTCAGCATTAAATTTATTAAGAATTTGTGCAACCACACCAGTTGAAAATCATTTCTTGAAACCAACAGGCTGTTTATCCGCAGTTGCATGTGAATTTGCAAGTTATTCTTTTTATATATGTACTAGGGGCCCAGTGCACAAAATACTCAGCCCAACCTGCCCCCTCTCACATACTGGGAGCCCTCAGGGGGTGTCCTACTGAAGACTTAGGCCGCTCCCTCCTCCCCTTGGGGAGCGAGCCTAAGCTGCAGTCTGGCCTCCCTTTGTGGGAGGCGACTGGACTGATCAGGGGAAGCCACCAGCCCCATCACCCCGCTGCTGTAGCCACTGCCAGTCACCACAGCCACCAAGGTGTTTACATTAACAGGGACTCCAGTCCCTTCACCATGAAGAAATGACAACTTTCTTTAGGCATTTTCAAGATGTGTCTTTCATAGTATAGGACATTTCTCTCTTTCTTTCTTTTTTATCCTCACCTGAGGATATGTTTCCATTGATTTTTAGAGAATGTGGAAGAGAAGGGAAAAACAGAGAGAAACATCAAAGCGAGAGCGACACTTTGATTGGTTGCCTCCTGCATATGCCCTGACCTGGGCCCTGGCCACGGAGGAGCCTGCAACCTAGATATATGCCCTTGGTCAGAATTGAACCCAGACCCTGCAGTCAGCTGGCTGAGGCATTATACACTGAGCCAAACCAGCTAGGGCAGGATATGACATTTCTTAGCCATCCAGCAGTGGACCTTCATTTTTTTTTCTCCAGGTGTGTGGTGGAAAAACCCTAGATCTCCTGTTTGGATTCTTATTACCCAAGTTACTAAGAATATTACCAGTGGCATACAGAGAGCTTAGCCAATGAGTGGTCAGAAAAGGTGTTTCCTCTGCAGTTCACTCTGATCACCAGCTCCAACCCTGCCCCTCCAATCTCAGCTCCACTCCTGCCCAGGCCTGGAACCTCTGGCCCAGGCTTCAGTCCTAGGCAGGAGATCCCCAAGCCCCTGCTATCACCACCTGCACAGAGCCCAGGCCTCTGCAATCACCAACTCTGATCCTGCCCCCTGCCATTGCCTGCTTTGCCCTTGCCCCACTGGCAGCCTCTAGCCAAGGCTACAGGCTTGGGCAAGACACCCCCAGACCCCTGCTTTGCTGGCTCTACTGGTACCCAGACCCCTGCAATAGCTGGCTCCACCCCTGCCACTCCTATTGCTGGGTCTGTGGAGCCCAGGCTCCTGTGATCTCTGGCCTTGCCCCTGCCAAGGTCTGAGGCCTCTGGCCCAGGACTTATGCCTGGGTAGGGAACTCTCGTACCCCTCCAATCACTGGTTCTGCCCTTTCCCATGACTGAGGCATCTGGCAAAGGCCTCTGGCCTGGACAGGGGATTCCCAGCCCCCTCTCCTCACCTGTTCTGCCCTCATGCGCCCCACCTCCCCTGCCACTTGCCTGGCTAACAGGCTTGACCACTTCAGTGGCAGGGCTGAGCCAGACTGGGCACTGCCATCTTGTGGCGATGGGGAAGCCATCTTTGTGACAGAGTGATGACTAGTGTGCATATTACTCTTTTATTAGATAGGAAGTGGCTACAGAGGTGGCCATCTTGTGGCTATGGGGCAGCCATCTTTGTGAGGGAGTGATGCCTAGTTTGCATATTACTGTTTTATTATATAGGATGTGGCTATGGGCACTGCCATCTTGTGGCTATGGGGAAACCATCTTGTGGCTCTTGGGGTGGCCATCGTTGTGATTCAGTGATGCCTAATTTGCATAATACTCTTTTATTAGATAGGATATATTTTTATTATGTCAGAGAGGAATGGAGTGGGGAAGATAGAAACATTAATGATGAGAGAGATTTATTGATCGGTTGCTGCCTGCACGGCCCCTTCTGGGGACCTAGCCCACAAAACCAGCATGTGCCCTGACAGGGAATCAAACAGCAACTTCCTGGTTCATGGGTTGAAGCCACAGAAACTACTTGTGAGCATGCTGGTTTGGTAATGAAATGGGGTGGGGAGGGGTGAGAAGGGAGTGTGACATGGCCTCAGCCCTGCTCCTCACCCAAGTCCTGAGCTGTAGGCTGAGTAGCCTGACCTGTCTGGCTTGTAACCTGGCTTTCCTCACCTCCTCAGAAGGGACACACAGGGCTCATGTGGGTCCAAAGGAGCCATGCTGTAATAAAGGTTTTCTTCTAGGAAAACAATGCTGACAAGTACTTCCCATGGCTTTGTCTCCCCTTTAGATCCAGCTCAAAGGCAGCACTTGGCCCTTGTTATGTAGCACTTTGAAATCTCCTGAGTGTGTTCTGGGCACCAGAGTAGGTAGCAGGTCCCTCCCTCATGTGCGCACTTGCGCCTCCTAGGGATCAGATTCTCCAGGAGGCCAGCACCTGTGAGGACGCAGTGAAGACACGGCAGGTTCCTGGTTGACAGCTAAGGTGTCAGGACACTTGGTGACACAATGACACACAGCCCTTCCCAGAGCACTGCAGAGACAGTGCCCTCCCAAGAACTTTACCCCCACTGACCTCTGGGGCTGCTCATGCAAAGGCCTGTGCCCTCCATCTGAGGTCTGTGCCATCTGTCAGATGTTGGGGCCCTCCATCGGGGAGATTGGTGCCCACAGAGGCCAAACCAAAACTGAGGATGAGCAGCAGGGCTCTAAGTGAGGTTTCCTTCTGTTCAGAGAGCTGTGCAGAGCACCCAGTGTATCCCCAAGTAAGGTTCTTCCGCTTCTCACAGTCATTAGAACACACGTGCTCTGTTCCACAAATACCTACGTCTGTTTAAGAAATAATCTGCACCCAGCAGGTTCCAACCATAATCATTAAAACCTCTGCATTAGGAAACTTTCCTACCCACTTTCCAGATGGGCACCCCAAGGTGTAACTGGAGTAAAACCATCAAATCTGTCTGATGTAATTAGGGTCTGGACAGGCACAGAGTCCCCAGCTGTCCTCACAGCGACCTATGCCTGGTCCACAGCCCTGGGCACAGTGCCCCACAGGTTTCCAGCCCACCTGGGCCCACCTGGGCCCACCTGGGCCCACCTGGGCAAAGAGCAGGCAGACAGGCAGCAGCAGGATGTGAAAGAGCCTCATGCTGGCTACCAGGCAGGAGGAGGAGGAGAAGGCTTGCAGGCCCAGCCACAGGCTTCAGTGGCCACAGCACCTCCCTATTTATAGGGGATAGAGTTGTGCAACCTCAGGGACAGATCTGTGGAGCGTGTCTCAGTCAGGGAAATTCTCACAAGCAGCCCCTCCTGGGGTTGACCTGCGTCTGCACATCAGGTGGACACACTCCCCGTCCAGCTGATGAAGGTGAGCTCTGGCCTGGGGCCCTGAGGTGTTGCCTCCACTGCTCTATACCCACAATCCTCAACAGGCTGGGAGTTCTGATGAGGTTCTGGAGAAGGGGTCCATACCCAGGCCCCTGGTGGGAATGGCTAGAGGTTCTGTGCCAAGGGGCCTTGGGCAGCAGCAACCAGCAAGCCAGCTGCCAGCAAGTAGGTCTCAGAGTTCCCTCCTTCTGGGTAAAGGTGACCAACTGTTTCTTTTTTTATATATATATTTTATTAACTTTTCACAGAGAGGAAGAAAGAGAGATAGAGAGTCAGAAACATCAATAAGAAAGAAACATCGACCAGCTGCCTCTTGCACAACCCTATTGGGGATGTGCCCACAACCAAGGTACATGCCCTTAAGTGGAATCGAACCTAGGACCTTTCAGTCCACAGTCCGACGCTCTATCCACAAAGCTAAGCCAGGCAGGACGTGAACAGCTGTTTCATGGAACCCGTGGAAGCAGTATCACCAAGCAGGCTGCTCTCTGACCCTCACTTCTGCAGAGAACTTCCTCCTCCATTGGCCAACACCAGCCTTTCTTTCTTTCTTTTATAAAAATATGTTGTTTTTGATTTCAGAGAGGAAGGAAGAGGGAAAGACATAAAAACATCCATGATGAGAGAGAATCATTGCTCAGCTACCTCCTGCACACCCACACGTAGTATTGAGCCTGCAACCCAGGCATGTGCACTGACCAGGAATGGAACCTCAACCTCCTGGTTCATAGGTCAACGCTCAACCACTGAGCCACACTGGCTGGACCTACATGCTGCTTATTGCCTGCATGTCACACAGACACTTGTAGGGTAGGTGGGATTGTTGTTTGTCTGTCCCATGAGGTGAATCTCATCCAATGGCTCTTACGTTCTAGGAGGTAAGGGACCCTTTGATTTATTTGAGATGAATCAGAAAGACACAGCCACTAGCGTAAGTGGAATTCACTGGGGCCGGGCTTTGGGGAGGCTAGTTCACTGCGTGGCTCAGCCCAGACCACAGCCACCTCCCTCAGGGTAGGAAGACCCGCAGGCTCAGGTGTAGGCAGAAAGGCCTCCTGTCTCCCTAGAGGTATGGCCTCCACGTGCCTACCACCTCCCAAACCTCACACAGGCCGCACAGACCCACATGTGAAGGCACAGACGTGTGGTGAGGGTGCCATAGACAGCCACCCCTCTTGCTCACCAGGTCCACACAAGGAGGGTCTCTTGCAGGCATCTTGGGAGGAAGGGGCCAAGGAAGGAGGAGCTGGTGCTGGCACTAGCACTTAAAGAATACGCTTTCCAGCAACTCAAAGGTGTGTCTGGCTATTTAAGAGCAAAGTGGGGCATGTTTGTTACAACAGAAATGCTCCCTGTAAACACCGTCTGCCCCGTGTCCTGCAGCCCCTCTGTCTCACTCTGTGGGACCTGGTGGGTACATTGGTGACACCTGGTAATTGACCTCACTCAGCAGCACAGGGAACCTAGTGCTCGTACCTCCTGGTCTCATCTCCCCCTGGGGTCCAGGCCTTGTTACCTCCCAGGCCACCAGCAGGTCGTGGCTCTCAGGGCTGACCACCCCATACAGCACAGCCCATCCCACCCTCAGCTCTGGGACCTGTGCTGAGTGAGTTAGAGGAACAAATCTGGGAGCATTAGGCTCCCTGGTAATTTCTCTGATAAGGGCAAACCCACACTGTGAGGTGTATGTGGCCCTGGTCCAAGGCATGCACCATGGACAGCAGCCAGTGAGGTGGCACGATGGTGCAGGGGACAGGAAAAGAAACCACAGAGCAGACAGGCCTGTCTTCTCCCCAAGGGCTGCTCAGCCTCAGCCACCTGTGACTTGAGGGTGAACTCGACCTTCTCAGACAACATGGCGGGACCTCCAGAACCCACCTGTCCCACACAAAGGTCACCCCGCTCACCCTTCCATTCTTCCTTGCCTCCCTGTTGTCCTTGGCACCTCCCCCCACTTGCTGTGCCCAGACCTGCTCTACTGGGTCCCCACCTGTCCTCCCTCCGCCTCCTGCACTCAGGAGACAGTCCCAGGACCATCTAAGTGTTTTCTTTGACCTATGAACTTTTTTTTAAGAAAATTCCCCATCAAAGGGGAGATGAGGAAGGAGTGAAGATAGAGAATGTACAAAATGGACACAGGAACAAGCTACCAAAATTATGGACGTGATAAAGGTTGCGGCAAGAGGCCATGGTTTTGCACTTCCTCTAAACAGCCTGGGAGCACAGAGGCTTGAACTTTCCAGCTCTGAGTCAGTGCCTGATTCTAATCAGTTCCCACAGCTACACCCCATCTCCAGATGGCCCCTGATTACCCCCAAAGGACTCACCTTTCCAGACCGCCTGACGCCCATTATGCAGGTCATCGAGCATGACCAGATCTCCTGACGCCAACTCTCCAGCCCTGCACCCTTCACCTGGACTCCTCTCAGGGTCACTCCACAATCCCAGATATGAAAAGTGCTGAGGACGGAATCCCTACCTCAGAGCAAACGGTGCTAAGTCTCCCCATCGACTTTAAAACCTGCTTCTGCACATGTGCATCCCCTCAACTGATGAACCTACACAGGTGTGGGCTGGCGGGGAAGGTGGGCTTAGCTTGGCAGAGGTGGAGAGACCAGAGGTAGGAGGGGTGACACAGGAAGGGGTGTAACCAGTCTGTCTAGCTTTCTCTGGAAGCACAGACTCAAAGCTACAGGAAAGCTGCAGGGCTGCCTGGAGGAAGGCACAGCTGACTCTCCTCCTCTTAATCAGGAGAAAATGGCCTAGCCTCCCTCCTCATGTGGGTGGGTGACCCTCTAGGACCTGGTGATCCGTTTCCTCATTTAAACTTGGAGATTGTCTGCAGTAGAGATTAACCAAAGAACTTGAATGCATATGTGCAAAGTCCAGGAATACACAATAGTGCAGGGAAGGCTGAGAAGGGGACAGATAGGGAGGATCAATGGGTGGAGAAGGGGTCAAAGTGCCCCCACCTGGTCCTGGTGCCCAGCACTGAGGGCCTCACTGACCAGAAGCCACCTGTGACTAGAGGGTGAACTCCTCCTTCACGGCCAACCTGGTGGGACCTCCAGAACCCACCTTTCCCACACAAAGGTCACCCCTCTCACCCTTCCATTCTTCCTTCCCTCCGTGTTGTCCCTGCTCCTTCCACCACTTGCTGTGTCCAGACCTGCTCTGCTTGGTCCCCACCTGTCTTCCCTCCGCCTCCTGCACTCAGGGGACAGTCCCTGGAACAGGACACAGAGGCCTCAGCCCCATCCAGCCCAGCCCACACACAGGCAGCCTCCCATTGCTGCACCTCAGCGTACTCATCTGGAAAGTGGGGTCCTGGGGATCACGGGACGGCCAGCCTCACGCCACAGGCTCAGGGCATAATCAATGAGACGTGGGATGGCTGAGGGCTGTTAGGGGGCGTCCAGAAGTAATGGGCTGCGACATAATGGGATGTTTTCCTTCCAGCCAGAGTCAGAATCACTTATTCATTGTTGGAACCCTGCACCCAGGGGAGCCCTGGCACATACTGACCCTTCAGCTCCATGAGCAAACCGGTTCCAGGGGAGGAGGATGCATTTCACATGAACTAGCAGACACTGGGCGAGGGCT
>PVJC01043518.1:0-10000 GCA_004026665.1 Murina feae
AAAAAATATCCTCCGGTGAGGATTAACAAAACAAACATCCCCCCCCCCATTAGAACTGCCCATGGTCTTGACAGTGTTAGAATGTAACCCAAAGTGGAAAATATCTATGACTTTATACTGATATCAACAAATGATTGAGCAAATACATACATGGGAGAGAATAGTCAAAGCTCTCCTACAGAGGAAGTACAAATAATTTTCTGTACTCTACCCTTGAGGATGTGAATCATAACTTCCTCCTCCTTAAGTGTTGACTGTACATAGTAATTCCCTTTGTAATTTCCAGTGAACATTCCAGTATTCAGCATGTTGTGCACATATTTTTCTAGGTTAGATACGAAAGATGAAATAGGTGAGGCATGGGGTGAAGGTAAGCATGTATTAACTTGTTAACAGGTATTGTCAGCTTGTTGTGCTCATATTTTATCAAGGAATTTTATCTATGTTCATGTCCTTTTTTTTTCTTGTAATATCTTTGTGAGGTTTTTGTATCTGGATTATGCTTGCCTCATAGAATGAGTTAGAAAGCATTTTATCCTCCTGTATTTTCTAAAAGAGTTCTCATATGATAGGTAATGAATTATGTTTCTTTATTAGATAGAAAATTTCTCAGATTTTCTATTGCTTCTAGGGACTGTTTTTGATAAATTGTGCTTTTTGAAGAATTCATCCATTTCATTTAGGTTATTGGATTTATTATCAGAAACGTATTTGTCACACTCTTAGTTGTTCCTTTAACATCTACAACATCTCTAGTGATGTCTCCTTTATATACACATATATTTTAGAATTAGTTTGAGATTCAGGTGCAATCAATATTGCCACATCATTTGTGAATTCTGCTCTACCAGACTTAAGTCTCCTCACAAACCCTTTTCTCAACTGACTCATATTCTTGAAGAGAATAAGGGGATTGTAATAGAGAACACTATCTTTAAGGATTCTAGTTTAAATATTTGGTATCTGATATCCTGTTTTGATACCTCATTAAAAACATTAGTTCTACTATCTGTCATATAATGTTAATATACATTTAAAGATTGTATAGCTTTCTATTCCTTTAATTTATAAATGTGTTTTAATTTATAATTCTACCAGTGGCCCAGGGCACAAAATTCATGCATGGGGGAGGTGGCGTTCCTCAGCCCAGCCTGCACCCACTCCAATCTGGGATCCCTCAGAGGATGTCCTACTACCGGTTTACAGAGATCGGGCCTAAACTGGCAGTTGGACATCCTTCTTGCATTCTGGGACTGCTGGTTCCTAACCACTCACCTGCCTACCTGCCTGTCTGATTGCCCTTAACCACTCTGCCTGCCAGCCTGCTCACCCCCAACTGTCCCCTGCCACAGGCCTGCTTGCCCCCAAATCCCCCCTGCCAGCCTTATCACCCCCAACTGCCCTATGTCCTGGCCTGCTCACCCCATCATCCCTCCCCACTGGCCTGCTCACCCCCAACTGCCCTCCTGTTGGCCTGCTCACTCAAAAATGCCTCCCCTACTTCCTGATCACTTCCAACTAACCCCCACTGATGGCCTGCTTGCCCCCAACTGCCCCCCCTTGCTGATCTGCTTATCCCCAATGGTCCTGCCCCCCTCCAACCTGATCACCTACAACTGCCCTCCCCTCTTGGCCTCTAACTGCCTCTACCTCAGCCCTGCCACCATGGTTTTGTCCAGAAGAATGTCCAGAAAGTCTCCTGAAAAGTCTCCTAGTCTAATTAGCATATTATCCTTTTATTAGTATAGATAGAGGCCTGGTGCATGAATGGGGGCTGGCTGGTTTGCCCCGAAAGGTGTCCTGGATCAGGGTGGAGGTTCCCTTGGGGCATGAGGCAGTCTGGGCAAGGGGCCTGTGGTGGTCTGCAGGCTGGCTATGCCCCCATGGTGTAAGGGCCCCCACTGGGGTGCCTGGCCAGCCTGGGTGAGTGGCTGATGGCTGTTTGCCAGCTGGCCATGGCCCCAGGCAACCCACACTCTCAGACCCTCCTTGAGCAGAGGCCAGGGCAGGCTGGAAGCAGGTATCTGGAATTTATTTGTCTTCTTTAATTGAAATTTTGTACCCTTGAGTGGAGCCCACAGCTGGCCAGGGCAGGCGGGAAGCTTGGCCTCCTACATTGCAGGGCAATGCAAGCCCCCTCTTCGCTCCAGCTCCGTGGCCACTGTCATCTTGGTTGGGTTTATTTGCATATTTGCTCCTGATTGGCTGGTGGGTGCGGCTTTGTGGGCATGGCTTGTTGGTGTAGCAGAGGTATGGTCAATTTGCATGTTTCTCTTTTGTTAGATAAGATAAGATCTTTAAGCCTATAGCTTTTACAGTATAAAAAGTAATTTTTGTCTATAATCCCCCTTTAATTAATGATATAGCTAGTTTTTCTTTTCTCTCTATTTTTTAAGTCCCCAATTAATCTGGCCAGGGGTGTGTCAATTTTTATTAAATTTTAAAAGAACCACTTATGGTTCTGTAAACTTTCACTGTTGTTTGCTTTCTATTTCATTGATTTCTGCTCTTATAATGTTTCCTTCCTTCTACATATTTATGTTTAATTCATCATTAATTTACCTTCTTAGAAGAGAAATTTTTATCTATTTTAAGCTTTTATTTTTCATATCATTATTAAAATTTATAAAATATCTTCTAAGCACTGCTTAACTGCATTCCACAAATTTTGATATACTGTGCTTTCTATACTATTTCTATTTGCAATAAGTAAGCATTTACTTGTAACTTTATTTTTCTGTGACCCAAACTCAGCACTAATTTGCTAGGAATGTATATCAGGATGTAAGTGAATCTTTTATCCCAGAAAAGACATTTGCTGTTTTATGTTTTTACTAGGGGCCTGGTGCACAAAAATTTGTGCACTCAGGTGGGTCCCTCAGCCCGGCCTATGCCCTCTTGCAGTCTGGGACCCCTCAGGGGATCCCACCTGCTGGCCAGCCTGGGTAAGGGGCTGATGGCTGTTTGCAGGCTGGTCAAGCCCCCCAGTGGGTACTCTCACCCCATGGGGGTGTGGCCATCCTGGTGAGGGGCTAAGGGCCATTTTCAGGCTGCCCACATTTCCTTCAGTGTTCAGGTCCCTACTGGGGTGCCTGGGCAGCCTGGGTGAGGGACTGAGGGCCATTTTCAGGCTGCCCACAGCTCCCATTGATTCAAGGTCCCGGGGAGGCTGGCTGAAATCAGGTTTCTGGGGTTTATTTATCTTCTATAATTGAAACTTTGTTACCTTGAGTGGAGGCCTAGGCAGGTAATGAAGCCTCCTGTTTGCTTCAGCTTCGTGGCTTCTATAATTGAAACATTGTTGCCGTGAACAGAGTCCCAGTCAACCTAGGCAGGCAGTTGCAGTGGAAGTGTATTGTTTACTCTAGCTCCATGGCTGCCGGCTTCCATCTTGGCTGGGTTAATTTGCATACAGCCACTCTGATTGTCTGGGAGCGTGACTTGGCTGGTGGGCATGGCTTAGGTGTCTTGAAATGATGGTTAATTTGCATATTACTCTTTTATTAGAGTAGATGTAATGTTATTGTTTCCTAGTCAAATATTTGTGGCATTTCTAGAGGTTATTTAGATGTATATAATTTAACTACACGTCCAGTGCACTAATTCATGCATGAATGTGGTCCAGCCTGCCCTCCCCGAATGGGGCAAATCAGGCAAAGTGGGGGGAGGGGCTGTGGGCAGTTAGCAGCTGGCCCCGCCCCCTGGTCAAACTCCCTGTTGAACTCCTGGTGGAAGGGACAATGTGCATATTAGCTTTTTATTATATAAAGAATATTTAAGTATCCAAGATCTTTTTAGCCATATGAATCTTCTGCTGAGGCAGTTCCTATAAGATGCTTCAGAATCAGAGATCCCTAATAGCTGGATGAGCTATTGCCCATTCAGTCCTCAACTTAATGAGTTTCACCTCCCTGACAATCCATGACATTACTCAGACAAGCCAATCACATCCTCCTGCAGGAACTAAATGCCACCCATCTTCTTATCACTGTAAAGCCTGCCTCCTACAACTCATTATGGTTCATTCTGTTCTTAAGTACTGCCCCCATGGCCCTGCATGGCCCTGAAATTTTGAACAAATCAATATTCTCATCCCTTTGATCTCCTTGCTTTCAGGATGGGAGAATTATAAGAATTGGTTCAGGGCCTGAGAAGACCTTTGGAAATAAGGTTTTATTTATTTATTTATTTATTGTTTAAAGTATATGGTTTTCAATTGTAGGTGTTAAACCTGTCTTTGATTCTGGCTTCAAGGAATATTGAGGAATTAACAACTGAAAGAATATTTATGAACTTTAATAGATTTTTCTCTAATTTTCCCATGTCAGTGGATTTTTTAGCCCATAGCATGAAGTATGGTGCTCAGGCCTTTATTTTGGATAGAATATGCATAGAATGCGTAGAATATAACAACACAGGCAAAGCTATACTGAGAGCAGACATTACTGGTTTATGAATGGAGGTGTTCCTTGAAGCACTAGAAATAGTCCCTTTGGTGTGCATTTGATATCACAATTTCATTTGCAAAATACGTCTCTCCCTAGGAAATTTTCAAGTGTGGCATCACAAAGCAGGAAGTGATGTTTATAATCAGGGGTCAGGGTTAGAGTTAAGGGTGGGGCGATAGAGAAGATCTGTGGGCTATTTGAAATACCTACTACCTGTTTGGTAAGTCTAATGTTCTAGGAAGAGGTTGAACAAATGTCAGGGTTTAGTGTAGAGCAGCACTTGTATCTGCCAGGAATTGATGAGTGACCATCTATATTCATAGTTTACTCACTTTGAGTGTTGAAGTGTCAGGCAGGATATTGGATGTGTTTTTCCTTCCTCGGAGCACCCTCATTGATCTAAATGCTGGGGATTTTGTTTCATTTGTTTTTGGATTTTCTTTTGTCAGATGGAACGATCCTTTTCAGTGTCTCTTTTGTTTCCAATATCAATGAGTGTCCTTGTCAATAGGTGGTTGGCTGGGAATTGGGCCACCTCACTATTGTAGGGCCATATGGTGATTTTGGGTGCTGTCTTGTTTCTGTTCTAAAGCCTTTTGAAAATGTTCTGCCAGGTGTTGTATGTGAAGTACCATGTTAAGCATAATATAAATATAAATGAACACGTATAAAATGAACAAGACACCACCTACGTTTTCCATAACCTTAACGTCTAAAAGATGCATTGCAAAGCGTATTGTGGTTTGAATTATTTTATAAACTTTTTTTAATTCCAGGAAATGCAGAATGGATACATAGATTTGGACTTTGATCACGTTATACTGGGCTTAAAGGGTAGACAGGCCCAGTGATCAGAAAACATCCATACATTTAAAATAAACAAACCAGTACTTTATGCATAGCTACATTAGTAGACTATAATGCATGTACACTCAGATGAGTCATTTTTCTTAAAAAGGTGTCATTTTCTTAATAAGGTGTCTCAGGCCTTGGAACTTCATTTATTCCAGTGGTTCACATCCACAGATGATTCTGCTTCCCAGGGACATTTAGCAATTTCTGGAGACATTTTCACTTATCATACCTGTGGGGAGTGCACAGGGACTTCTAGTGACATCTGGAAGGTAGAAGCCAGGGGTTCTGCAATGCACAGGACACCTCCCTCTCCAAAGAGCTATCCAGCCCAAAACATTAAAACGCCGAGGTTTAAAGAGCTCAGCTTTGTATAGAAGAGGTGATGGAATTCTGAAAGCAAATCCTTTAATTACCTATTTGCTATTTGCCAATGCCAGAAAGATAGCTTGTGAGTTATTTTAATTTCATGCAATTTAGAATAGAGGGTGGCCTGAGTGGGCCAAAGGGATCAGGGCTGGAAAAAAATGATGATGACTTTAGTACTAACTTATTCACAGAGAGATTTAATTCTTTGAAATAGAGAAGAGCTACTAAGACGTAGGTTACCATGGTAGCACATGGCTTCAATCACTCCTGATTAATTTGCAGCAATTAGAATAAAGGGTGAGCCTTCACTTACATCTCTAGTCAAGACTGAGAAAAACAGCATCATTCTAAGGAGCACAGTCAATTTTAAAAACAAAATTTCTTTTAATCCCATGCCTGGCCCCGAAAATGGCAATACTGTGGCTGTATACCATGAGAAACCCCTTTCTTATGCTGATAATGAAATGATTACTGTTGGCATCACCGGACTATCTGTTCCTGGAATTTCAGACAGATCAGGTGAAACTGACTTAGCGTTGCATCAAGGATACTAGAGACTGTCTTTTCTTTTTCATTCTATTAGTATATTCTTTGCAGTTGTTTTAAGCCACTGAAAGAGTAGCCAGTATTCAGGCTATATTTTCAATGCCTATTTGCTGTCTATATTTATAGCAGATTGTCAAATCCTTATATGTGTTTACATCTCTGGTACCGTGGGTAAGGTTATTTCCATTTTCAAATGTTTTATTTATTGTTTAAATTTTGCAACAACTCTGGAAGTAGAATACCCACAATCCACAATACCAATATCAATGAAATATATTCGTCTTTAATATTCTGGTCCAGTGTTGTTTATATAAATCCATGGTAGTCCATAATTTTGCACTGTTCTTTTTGTTCTTACTACTTAAAATAAATTGTCCCATGTTGTTTCTTAGTTTCTGTAATGATTATTTTACGCCTGGGGTTTATCTGAAGTAAAATTTCTGGATTCTTTAGAGGAAGTGCAATCTTGGTCCCAGAGCCTACGTTCCCCTTTTACTAAAAGACCAAGCTTGGATGACTGGATCGCCTCTCCTGAGTGAGGGCAAGGCCCACTCTACAGTAACTCTTATCTCTGAACATCCTAGGATAGCCTATGAGGACCTGAGAGATGTTTTTGTTCAATATACTTTCAATAATTCCTATAGTTTCTTATATTTGTATTGAGTGTCTATTCTGTAGCAGACCCATGCTGCCATGAACAAGAAATGAACAGAGGTATGATCAGAGTTAGGTGTGTATGTGTGTGTACCTATGCCTTTCCCTCTGTGTTCTTGTGCCTGTGTGTGTACCTGCGCCTTGTGTCTGTGTGTATACCTGTACCTGTGTATGTACCAGTGTGTGTGTGTATGCACCTGTGCCTGTACCTCTGTGTGTGTGTACTTGTGCCTGTGTGTGTACCTGTACTTATCCTATACCTGTACCTGTACCTGTGCCTGTGTATGTACCAGTGTGTGCATGTGCGTACTTGTGCTTGTGTGTGCACCTGTGCCTATGTGTTTACCTGTGTGTGTGTGTGTGTGTGTGTGTGTTGGGGCATATACATGGTACTCTAGACAAATGCAAGGAGCACCTAACTTAGTGTCAGGAGAGTAGGGAGCAGCCCTTCCCCTCACTCTCAGAAGCTAACTAAGGCCGTGGTAGCTATGGATCTAAACCTGCAGGTGTGGCCTCACTTCCATTCTATTCTGATTATACCACTGGCAAATAAATAGATATATTTTGAGGGTTTTATTTTATCACATTTCACCACTTGCAAAATTGCTCCTTTGGTTTCTCATTATTCCAATTGCTTGAGAAGGTCAGAGATTTAGTTTTCCCATTACAGAAAGCCTTCTGATAAAGAACCTGGCTTAGATGGTCTATTGAACATGTTAAATCTATTAAAGATCCAGCAATAACAAAATATTATTAGTTCAAACTTTACTCATTTGGAATCTGTAATGATTACATCCTTGCACACTTCATTGTAAATGTGCTGCTGAAAGAGCTATTAAGACAGTAGAATACCTTTCCAGCAGCTGCAACACTTCCAGTGAATATTCAGATGCTTGGCCTTATCGTCTGTTAAGGCATGTCCACAAGGCCCTAGAGCAGATGCCTTTGGTGCCCCACTCACAGTCCTTCAACCCACCTGCAATTTCAGTCACAGCATCTGTTTAGATTAAGATCAAGGGCTTGGTGCATTCTCATATTCGCTGCTGCACAGCCTCCCCTGAAGCCAAGGGCACCAGCTTCTCCTCCTCCTCTGTCTCATTCCACAGACTTCCTCACTCTCCTCTCCTCAGACCCAGTCTCCAAAAGCCTACGGACACCAAGGTCCAGCCTCGGGCTCCGCCTTCAGGGGGAACAAAAGCTGAGAGAGCTTTCAACTTGGGATTTTATCGGTGGATGCTTGTATGGAAACAATGAAATTATAAAATGATTTACTAGTATTTAATTTATATAAGGAAAGGAATTTTTCATAGCTTCAACCTGGCCTAACTCAAATTTATCTAATTATATCAGTGATTAAAATGCTTGACCTGGGACTTACGGGAATTCACAGGAAGAAAGCCTATTTGTTCTCTTTTGATTTGTCTTTTCCTATCTCACCACAGACTCTTCCTCTCTTTAAGCAGTTGGAGATATGGAGTCTATTTTACTTGGAGTTAGGGCTTTTCTGAACTGAAATCATCTTGGTTTAAAAAAAAACCAGTGGGAGTAGCAGTGAAGTTGTGGTTGCTAAGTCTGACACTCTGTGGTAAGTGATCCTCAACCCTACCGGATGCCCTTCATGAAGCTGCTGCACTTTGTCAGGATTTATGGAAATGGATTCAGAATGAATGCGCACCACTCTCTAGGGGTGATCTGAACTCTGCCTCAAGTTCAAAGGCTATCATACCCAAAACAAATCTAAGCATTATCCCTAATATTAATATCTGCTGTTGCTGGTCTTTAAGTAAAGGGGGAATAAAAGCAAGTTTCTTATATGGTCATAGTATATTATTTCTAACCATAGGCATCTTTGAACCTGAACTCAGTAATATATAAATGAGATTGAATTTCTTTGTCCTTCATAGCTCTAGAGGGGCCTTTCTTTATTTAAAAAATATTTTTATTGACTTTTTTATAGAGAGGAAGGGAGAAGGAGAAAGACATAGAAATATCAATTGGCTACCTTGCTGCATGTCCCTCACTGGGGATTGAGCCCACAACCTGGGCATGTGTTCTGACTTGGAATTGAAATGTGATCTCCAGGCTCACAGGTTGATGCTCAACCACTGAACAACACAGGCTGAGCCAAGAGGCCTTTCTTTTTACCTAATTCTCATATAAGTTACCTGCTAATTCTCATATAATTTACCTGCCAGAGGCTCCCAATCCTACCTTAAATTCAGGGAAATTCCACATCCGATGAGATAATGCAACCAATGCTTCCATACGTTTAAATGATATTCTTAAGGCACTTGGATCCTATTAAATTTTGTCTCCTAAAGTCCCATTCTGATGGCTTTATTCCAGGCAATAGGTGACTAAAGTTCAGTAAAATTTAACCCAAGGTTTCAACGCCAGGCTAAACCACCTGTTATGTACCAGGATTCAGAAAGTTTTGTGCAATATAACTGGGTATCAGTTAAGGATCATTTTTATTGGGAAACTGGAAATACATATAAACCAAGGGTGGGAAGGAGAGAAAAAAGTAAGCAGCCTTCAACTCTACCTACCACCCCACCCCCCGCCATCTCATCCCATCTCACAGTGAGGCATTGGAGGCCAGGGTCTATGGGTCCTGATCTGTTAATCTGTTCATGGAATCAGACCTCCCTTCTCCCCAAGCCCCAGTCACTATTGCAAGCGTAATAGCAGCCTTGTTGGAGAGGAGCTAGACGGCCTGATGTAAGAAGTCTGGACTTGCAGAATTTTTCAGGAGTTAACTGCAGCCACCTGGACGTTTTGAGGCCCATGGGGAATGGCAATCACCTTTCTGGGAGAAGGGAGACTCCAGTTCCGTGGAAAGCTGAGTTTAGGGGAATCCTCTGAAATTGGGAGCAGAGGCAATTCAGACCCTGTTAGCCTTTTGTCCAGGACACCCAGGATCTCTCCCAGGGTGACTCATGGAGAATTCTATTTTATCAGGTTTCTCAGAATAGATCAAAGAGAGGAAAAAGGTGCCTCTAACTGGAAAAGTGTTTTCCCCTTTCCAAGACAGGTAAGGGTACCATTTAGCTAAACAGTTCACTGAACCAATCCTGGCAACTACCAAGGTGAAAACTATCATAGTTACATTTCATAACTCTCTTTCCACA